>JBCAUG010459441.1:0-15636 GCA_038406175.1 Haplosyllis leylae
ACATGTCAAGATATAACTGTTTTGTACTTACTTTGCAACTTATTTATTATTATTTTTTGATGAAATTTTCCCTGACTCAAACAAAATTCCCAGACTTTTCCCTGACTGGAAAAACTTCTCTCATTTTTCCAGGTTTTCCAGTGTAAGTGGGAACCCTGGACACGTATCAAATGGTTGTCGCAATTTTCTTTTCTTTTCTAATCACTTTTTCTTCACCGTCAATAAAGACCAAACAATTGCATCTTTTCTTTAATAAATAATTTTATTGATTTTTTCATATTTTCCACAAGGCACTTTTTCACAAATGATACGCACACACATACGTACGATAATGATGAGGGATGAAACAGTGCACAATCTAGTTGCAAAACATAATAAAGTGAAACATAATCACTTCTACACTGGACATATAATACTTTCGTGACAGGCTATTTACTTCAACACCCACGTTCAAAAATATGTTCGGGTGTGGTCCCATTTTTGCGTTGCGTCCATTGTAAAAATGCTTATGTTTGACGCACATAGACTGATGTTGCACCTCTTAAAATACTTTTTGCTTGAGAGGCACACAGTCACTTGTGTTCGAATTCCATAAACAGATTCACCAGATAATAACCATCTACTTGGGTTGAGGTGAGACAACTACGTCTATTGGCCAAGTTACATGGAAATATGCAGGAAGATTTTTTTTTCTGGAAAACATTGGCATCCGCGTCAAGCAACGCAAATTTTCCGAAAGGTAAAGCTAAACTTGCAGCAAGCGAAACTAAAGAGGCTGAATTCTGTACAAAGCTTCTGATCAAATACCTAAACAGGCTCGTGGCTTTGCTATTATTACAAATGGCATATACTTGTCACTAATTAGCTAAACTTTGATAATCAGGAAGACAACAAAGTGGGCACAGTGAGACAACGACAGGCAGAGAAAGGCGAGGGTCACTACGATAATTTACATCACGAACGTTACCAAAAGCTGATACTTGGAGAAAACTTTGAATTTGTTTAAAAAAAACTTTTACCACACAATAGAGTCACGACAACGCTTTACAATAATAATGGCCGAAAAAAAAGAAATTCATTGAGATAAAAAGACATCAAATAATGAATTAAATATCATAAAATAACAGTAATTAATAATTCTTTATAATAAATAATGGATCAATTCAATTTATAATTATCAACTGTTTGACACAAAATATCATGTTCGGGGACCCTGCCTCGTTACGAAAATTACAAGCAATGTTATTCAGAAGAGCAGTTTTCGCAACACGTTTCTTCCTCAGAGTCCTGCGTGGCATAACGTCACAATTCTTGACTTTACGTTAAAAACGTGTTGCTCAACCTGTCTAAAGTTAAAGATTAACCCACACATGGATTACTTCCCGTGTGCCTTGTGCCACTAAGCTATCTAGTGAATACGTTATTTGTGTAAGCAGTAATACACAATACTTCAGTATACAAGACACTCGCAGATAAGCCTTACTCGTTACTTAATTAATTATACTTCCATAACAACTGTCGTTGCTGTAGAAAAAGTCTGGTGCGCACCCCCTTGGTCAATTTATCCACCCAAACTTATCTGTGAGTGATTGTAAGAAAATGTCTCAATTGATGATTCAGTAACAAATCCATATATAATATGAACTGTTAAATCACCACATAATCGATCAGCGAATTAGTAGCTGCTACAGTGCCTGCACTCGCTTAGATTCACCGAAAAGTTCGTTTGTAACAGAATTGTCCTCTACTACCAACGGTGTGCAAAACTTAACAAATGCAACCACTCGGCGTTAAGCTTAATTAGTTCATCTTTAAGTCAAGATAATAAATGATTATTTCTATGTACAGTGAAAACAGAGAATGCATGTAACAATATCCCGACACGAATTTAACATTTACAGAAGTGTTTCAGTCCACTTCGTGAATTGGTCCCGAGGAAATATGTTAACGTGTCAAAATACTGTTCCATCCGTCTGTCTGTCTGTCTGTTACCAAAACGGCAACTTAATTGTACACTTTGAATATGACCAATTAAACATGACGAAATTAAAGTGATATGAAACAACATGATAATCTAGACTATCATCAGTATCATCATTATCAATGGTTTGAACAAACTATACACTTGGAAAAAGACCTGCTTTTTTCTTTCAAACAAAAACAACGGTAGACATGCGTACAATGTGCCTTCGCACACCACTTCTATATTATATATAGCAGCACAACTATTGCCTGGCAAATATTCTACCTCACGTCCGCAAAATTTGGGGGCGAATTTTACATTTTATAAGTTCAAAGCAATATATTCAAATAACTGATTGATGCAAATAATATTCCTAACTATTCCTAATCAATGAAATGTAAATGAACAACATTAATATCACATTGACTTTTTAATTGCTTAATCAAAAAATACTTGAGACTTGTCAGGCAAAAGAAAACCATTCTCGGACAAATAGACTTTTTTGGAATAAAAAGCATTCACATACAACCCCAAGTTGGTGAACTAAATTTAATTAGCTAACTTTAGACTATAATGGCGGGAAGGAATTGTCATCTGATCGGTATAAACTCTTCACGGTGCATAAATTAGCAATTCTATGTCAACTACGCACAAGACGTTATGTTTTTAACAGTTCATAAAGATGTACATTTTTTTCTCGCAAAATGGCGACATGTATGCTGGAAATGGAAGTTAAAAACTGCACTGAATTCACGGTGGAATGGTAAGTGAAACGGTTGATAACCATGGAGAAAATCAGGACATTACACACAAAAAAAAAACCAGGTACAAGATAAACTATGTCTCAAACAATTGTCTCTTTCACTTTCATTTTTCTGGAATATTGTTTATCAGCCACGAGGGAAATCATTCAACTTCGATTGCATCACCAACATGTCTGTGAATAACATTACAACGTATTACAGTTCCAGTTTCCTTACTGTTGTTTAATACTAAAACTTTCTCCTCATTTGGGCAACAAACTTAATTTGAGCAAGACAGTACATACGAACGTTTACAGAGACAGTATAGTAGTTTTACTATTAATGGAAACATACTGAATAATTTTTCTTTTTATTGCAGTTTTCGCAACAAAAAAAAACCTCCCAACTCCTCATCTGACCACTTGGTTGTCATTGACGACAAAACAGTTCGTCCATAGGTTTCTATGGAAACCAATATAAGTCAACAAAGCCTGTCCCTCTGCATACATGGCAGTACAGTTTTTTTGTGCTATTTCACTAAACTTGTATAGCTTCTCCTTTGTACAAGCTCAATAATAATTTATCATTACGCCGTAATCGTACGTTAGGATGAAACGTTCAAACGTCGGACGTCTCTTTACGCTTCCGTCGTCTCCGCTTTTATCATCGTGACTTTCGACTCTGCTTTAATCATCGCGACTTTCTTAATGGCGCTGCTGTTGTTTTCAAAGTTTCTCAGAGACTCGTATTTGGCTCTCAACGATTCAAGTTCTGATTTCACCTTCATGTTTTCCTTCTGGAGATCCTCCACCTGTAACCGCAGGTTGCTCCTCTCGATCTCCAGTTCCTCGCGCTGACTGATTCGCTTCTCGCGGCAGCTGGCGGCGTAACCTCGGTTCTTCAGCGTGCGTCGGCGCTGCTTTAACTTGGCGATTTCCTCCTTGGAAAGCCCTCGCAGCTGTCGGTTGAGCTCGCGGACACTCAGCAGGACCAGGTCATTGTCGGAGACGGCGTGATGTGGGGATCCTATAGGCGGGAACCCGTCGCTCGAGTTACCACTGTTCGTATCCATCTTCAGCGATTCAACAGGTTTCACCTAGAACGATAAAAGGAAGAGAAATTGTAATTTATTGCTCTTCCCCAGACGAACATTTTTAGTGCTGACAGGGGCTGTTTTTGATGACACTGGGAACTAATGAATTGCCACTTTTTTTTCTTCAAATGTACGATTTACAAAAAAAGGTCGCACGTGATTCTCCATGGGAGTTTACCTATTTAACCTTTTTGTGATAATTTATGGAAGGTGAATTCTTGGCTGTATCTAGTGCATTATTAAGGAGGTCTAGTTTCTTTCTCCTTCCAGAATGTGTCCGAATAGCCTTTTATGGCTGTTTTTGCATGTCATTTATTTGTTCACGTAATATAATATGAATCATATCTCCTTCAGCCAGAAAACGAACAATGTGCTTGGTACAGGCAGATCATTCGTGCACACGACACTCACTGCACTGCGTAGTGAACCTCAAATCCTATTCAGCACATCTTGTTTTTTTTCTGTTATTGTCTCTTGCAACTTTTGTGCAACACTGCTGATTTTCCCACATTTTTTGCATAGTCATACATAGCAAACACACGACAGTACACGTAGTTCAATAAAAACTTTTGAAAGGAAACGTTCCCAGAAACACTGACCTATCATGCCCGAGGAGTCTTGTGACAGTCATACGAGAGCAGATCATCCCCGTTTAGCGTCCGTGACGCAGGTTATGGTCAAATCATGCGTGATCAGTGTCCCTGTTGACACCCGCGTACTAACCGAACAAATACCATATTTGGCTCCTTAAAGTGTAACGCTACTTTGGAAGACGACCTTTTGTAACACCCGGGAAAGGGGACTTAGAGAAAGTTCAATATTGCAAAATATTTGTCCATTTTTTGTGATGACTCATCAACTCAGCGCTTAAAACATCTTTTTAGTGCCTAATTTGGACGGTTCCGTGTAACGCAACACAAATATTGTTTGTTGAGTAACCCTGGCTACAGTCATTTACAAAAACGCTAAATGCGTCAAATCGGACATTAATGAAATACCAAAGGCTTGCCTGCGTGTCATGCAGATATAAAAAAAACTTTTTGTTGGCAAGTGACAAAAAATATTAATCACATTATGCAAGTTGTTTACTTTTTTGTTTACATAAATGTGTGCCTTCTTGTTTTTTGTTTTTTTTTTTTTGCGCAAGGAATATCACTCAATGATTCCGTGACATTTCAATTTGTCACGGGTGGCTCGAGAATCGAGACCTCTAAATGCTCTGCAGGGGACTTTTTGAGCATACTACTCAAGCTTTTTAAAACCAAGATAGATCAGCATTTCTTTCCTCCAGCACCGCCAAGTTGGTCTTTTCTAAACGCCATGCTGGTCCTACTTCTCTGGAAATTGACCACATGAATTTCCCAGGACATACTTCCTGAGCTCACAACACTTAGTTTGTGAGGAAGATAGGGAAAATCTTCGTCCACAGATAATGACAATAACATTTATAATAATATGTATTTTATGGATTCACCCATGAAAGTACAGACTCACCTAGATTCAGGATAGGTTTCACACACGTGTCCTCAAAAAAAAATACTGGTTTATGTACTTTCTTCAAAAGGCATTGCACCCAAGACTAACCTTTGGTTTCATAAGGTGTCCTAAAACTGGTATTTTCTTCATCAAACATTGAACCTAGCACCTCTGGTTTCACATTATGTCCTATAACTAGAGCTTTGGTTCACAAGGCTTTACATTCTATTGTGTTTTATCTTGGATCTTCTTGCAAATATTCACCAACTAACCCTTTCTTTGATCAAAAATGCTAAATGTGCCTGTTTTCGAAACAAACTTTTTCGGTGAATGGTTCGGATATTGACCTGAGCGCTGAATTTGCTCCGTTTCACGATGTACTATTTCAAGACGGAATGTACAAAAAGAAAAAAATAGGAAAAAGAATTTAATCACTAAAACTGAATATCTACGTTTTATACTTGCCACGTCATTATCTGAGTGTACCTTTACCTCACCACCACTTCGAAATAGACTTTGTTTATATTGACTTTGGCGATTAAACTCTTAAGTGATTCGCTCAGCAAATTGCGCACATACCATATTTAGTGGGGACGTTATAGTGTTGGGACCGAATAAGGCCGCACTCGTCGTCTCACCTATCAAGGGTGAACGACATCGAAACTTACGTTCATCAGATAAGTCTTATCTCAAACCATATCAGAAACAATACACTTGTTTCTATATATGTAGAAAAAATAAACACATTACAAGAAGATAGCGAAGTAATAATTCCTTTCTCAGAAAACAGGACCTGGCGATCAAAATATAGCTGGTAACAACCGTCTATTGGTACAAACAAATATCTAAAAAGTTGCACAAATATTTTTAACCCAAACAGTGCAAGTCATTAACTGGTTGTTTGGGATTAATGTGTGCCACAAGGTGTTTCCGCGTAAAGGGATAAAACGTTCTTCGCGCGAATGTGACTGATTGAATTTGACAAGTATAGTTTGTCCTGTAAGTGACATTGACTGGCACCGTCCGACCCCTGACCTCCTGGCCTGGCCACCTCATGGAACCAGACTGCAGTGAGGTAAACACTTTTTTTTCCTCCCAGAAGACTGGGCGCCATTCATATTACTAGGAATTTCGACACACTGTATTTTTTGTGGCGCAAGTCTGGTGACCTTGACTTGAACTTGCTGGGTTCAACATCGTGAGAAAAAAAGCATGGTTAAAAATGTATGACTCTTCGTTTTTTACTGCACGCACTTTTAAACTATGTTTAAAAAATGTCATCTTCATGGTTGAAATTAATGAAACAAAAAAGTTCTCTTCTGTCTACGAACTTGTGAATTACGTCTAATCTAACGTTACTCTTGGGTTATTTTTAGTTTGAATTGAAATAAATAAATATGATTTATTCCAAAAGCTATTAATATTGCTAAAGTTGTTGCAATATTTATTTTGACAATGTTCTACATTATCACCCATTAAGCAATACTGTACACTGTTTTGGCAACAATTACGGGTCGTTTCTAGGTGCCTAAGGTTGGAATGATTTGGTAAAAACAAAGAAAGAACTGGTATTTATGATCCAGCAACCTCTGGATGGACATCGTACACGTACGATCATTCCGTAAGCACGCAGCGCAAACCACACAAAGAGAGAGACTCAACTCACCGCTTTAACAAGAAAAAGTGATGAATCATCAAAAATCCCCTTCAGCGCACCAAAACAGGATCATCAGTGCAACAAAGCGTGGGATCCAATAAACATGAATCCTGGACACTTTGATTACTAAGTTTACCTGTTCTATTGCGCGCCTCTGCGAATTAACCATTTAAAGCTGACATTGTGTAAAATTTATGCAATAATCCTGTGTAAAAACAAGGAGAAAAAAAGGACCTGCGGATCCAAACCTCAGTGGGAGTTGGAGTTGGAGCATGCCGTCACTCGCCGCAAGGGTTAGTTTTTCAGTGTCTGAGATTATAAAGTTCTTACACAGCACAAAACAATTGCATCATTTTCTTTCATTCTTCCTTTGCGGTTTAAATACAACGATGCCTAAAATTAACTCTTATCAAGTCATGTTCTCAAAATTCCAGAAAAAATTGCGTGCACAAGGTTAAGGAAACAACGAGTGGAAGAAGTGCGCACATTTTGCTGTAGCGCAAAAAGGAAAATACCCAGATTTAGTGCAATGCAGGAAAAATAAGTGTTGGTTACGGAAGGAATTTCCCCAGGCTGCAAGATTAGCAGATCAATTTATCAACCAATCAATCCATCACAAATTCGTGTGTGGACTTCCCAGACACGGCAATTTTAGAATCTCATAAAATAACTTTTCCATGTGCGACAAAGTGTCCCTTTGCAATGTAAGCAAGTTTGCTAACGTTACAAAAAGTCAATGCCAGACACCGCGACATTACAACCATACATCACTTGGTACCCACCTTGAACCTACTCAAACAACGTTACATGTACCAAAAGCGCACGGCGTACCATAGGTTTTCCCCTACTTTTGGGAAAAAATCAAAAAGTTCATGGTTGAACAAAAGAGCAACAACCGCAGTTTTAAGACCTAAACTTGTAACCATTACGGGTTAATCAATTCTGTAATAATAGTATACATGTATGTGTACTGTAGTTAGGTTAGACAACTTCGCTATCTTATGAAATCGCATTCACCATTTCCGTGAAATCATCGTTCTTTCTCGTCTTATCAACAAAACAATCGCAAGTCGATCGATACTGTGACATTTTTACCAAGTATAATTTGCTGTATGGACGGACAGCAGCTTGCTTGTGGGCTGAAAGTAGATCTGCAGTAAACAGCGTTTTAAATCTAGTATGTTTCAGAGGGTAGTAAAATTACACCATCAATTGATACAACATATCAAATATTCGAGAAAACACTTTCTAAATGAATTTTATAGTTTCGTCTAGACGGCGCATAATTGGAAGGCATGATACCGATATATTAATTACAAAACCACAATTGTGGCAAATGAATTCATTTCATCATAAACAGCATATTCAACCACTGTGATCTTTAAACATTATGAAATACAAGCCAAGTTCAAAAACAGTAAAAAGTAAAAGATTTCCTAAAGATGTGTTTACTTCTTAAAGAAAATGAATAAAAAACATCTTTTTATTCAAAGTCTGTGATCACCGCCCAAGAAGCACGTGCTCCTCTTACGTCATCGAGGCTTTACCTTGGGAGAACACTGTCTCTTTTGCGACAGCACTTCTGATGAGCATAACATCCTGTTTTTCAGTCTTTTATCTCACTTGACAGAAGGACTCCAGTGTTTATTGTTTTCGCCTCCATTAGGTGACTGACCATACCTCACAGAAAAACACAGCCGTTGCCCACGAATATCACGTAGACTGATAACAGGCGGTTTTAACAATGTTTTGTAAAACAATGCTTCCATATTTGGAATAAAGATGTTACTTTGCGAGTGCACATAGGTGGGACTCAACGTGTCACTGCGAGATGGATGATGTGTACGTACGTGTATGTTTATGTAATGTGGAACCGAAAGTTGTTTCCATGATGGAAAAAGTGCAAGCTGGCGGCAATTTTTTTTATCATTAGAGACATTCTGCTGACAAAGGCTGGGGATTTCGTGCATCACTTTATGTGAGGTTACTGGAAGTGGAAATTTTGCACAGGTAAAAACCACAGACTCCAAAAGGCTCCTCATTTCAACTTGACCTCTACCTCAGGTAGTGTGTGACAACACATATGGAGACAAAAGACAAAGGAAGAAGAGACAATTTGATTTTCAAGGTCTTCTCCTTACCATTCAAAGGAAAATATTCTTCCTTCAAAGCCACAAGTTTTCGAGAGAAAGACGAAATGACGTAAAAGCTGCACGCACGGGAGTCCCTGTTGACTCCCCCCCCCCCACCCCCTCTACTTTCTCCTCCTACGAACACTTTGTTTTCTTGTTCCAAGGCAATTTTTTCCACTGTTTTTTAGACCTAATATTGCACTTTGTCGATACATGTAGATGTCAACAAGTAAACAGCAAACAAATTGTGTCGTCAGCTGTATTGAGACGCCCACAGTCTGGGCGCGATCTAAGGAGTCGCACATTGATGGTCCTCGCCTTTCATGGTAAGGTAGTCGACACCGTCTTTGTTTCCTTACGAGTTACGTTTCGAGATGGGCGTAAAAGACATAAAGTATTGTAACAATTATATTGTCTTTTTTATTAGAGAGTTGCGACTTCGATTTATACTGGTTATTTTTCCGGTTTCGATTGTGAGATGTAATTAAGTATTGCGTCATTAGTTATACTATTATCTATGTATGGTGTGAGCTAAAACTACGCCTAAACAGGAATTGTATTAGAGATGCCTCCTGTAATGGCCTGTTTCATTGTTTCATAGCACAAATAGTTTATTCCTGGAGCTGCCTATTAGCCACTAACGTCAAAAGAACTGAAGTCCACTGACGTGCGAGGTTTGATACGATACGTCTAATACACAACAATCTTAGGTAACCCGAGATCCGCATTACTGCGTCAAAAGTGGATTTTATAAAAAAAGTAACTTATTTGTTTTTCGCCACAATTGTAATCAACAACACATAATGGTAACAGACTATTAGCCGACCAATTAATTGCACAACACAATTTTGCAGTTACATAACTGAAGATAGAATTTTGCAGTTACATAGTGATCATCATGTAACATTAATTCCCACCCACACACCTGACTTTGCGCACCATAGCGGATGAGAACGCACTAGATTATGACGTCACTGTACACGTATGTTGGAAAGTCCACGGGGACAACCAGTAAAAATGACCAAACTTTTGTCAAAGGATCCAAGAACAGAAGAAACGGGGCATGTTCAGGTGCACCAGTACCAAAATGAAAGCTATTTCCGGTCTTTTGCAAAGGCATTTACCAAACTTAGCAATTTCCTTATTTCTTCCAACCTCAAAAATGAACAAGATACTTTGTTGTAGTAAGCATGCATGAAATTTTGTGCTGTTATTTTTTCCTTCGGATGAATGTTGGCGTTGTGAGCGGGAAGTACAGCACGTCATGTACCACGTAGAGCAAAGCTTTGGTTTTTGCGAGAAATGTCTCCGTATAATTTATTCCCAGCGCCGGCAGGGGTATGTAAACACTTGGTTCTACCTTCCAATCAATTGGTGCTCTTTGTTTTTTTCCCCCCATGAAAGCAATAAGCGCAAATTACGATTTGTCACCGTGCCTTCTTTCATTTTCATTACAGCAAGTAAATATTTATCAAAGTCCTTACGAAAAAAAAACAGTATTGAATTTATTTTTCCTGTAGAATTCAATAGCTCCATCAGCAGTTCATTTTCTACAGTGCATTTCGGTCACACTAACGTAAACAGCAAAACGAAAATATGTAACGATATAATTCGCCAGGGTCGATCATTGTCTTGCACCCATTGTCGCCGTCTCAATCTATTGTGTCAAGTTTCCTCGTGGAAAACCGGGCGGCGACTAAGACAGACAGGGCTATATGGGCTATACATGTTATACCAGTACGGACGGAAATGACTGGAATACTTTTGGTTTTGATTATCTAAAGTACATGCGTATGCATGTACTGTCTGGGATTATGCAATGCACATTGGTTTGTAGCAGCAAATGTGCATTTAGCAGTTTGCTATGGACATATTTACCACTCAGCAGCATTGAGGCATTTTCCTTTTCAGACATAAATTTGTAGTTTTTTTTTTAAAAAACAGCTAATTCCACAGACAACCATATATCATTGTCCTTTTTACGGGGCACCTGTTCAAAGAGGGCAAATCAATCGATAGCTATAATCGCTGATTTGAAATTATCTACTAGTACTTCCAAGAAGTACAATAAAATGTATTACTGTCTACTGCTCAAGGTAGACGTCTTTTGTTCGAGTTTTCCCGAAATTATACAAAGTTAGCAACGTTGCCAATAAAGGCTTGTGCTGAGTAGAGCACAATAAATTCAGTAAACAAAAAAAGGCTCCAATGGGGAAAGCACCTCTACTCTGATGTCATCCTCACTGTGGTATGTTGACATTTGGTTGTCAGTCTTAATCTTGAAGATCTCACAAAGTGATACTCTATTGATTCTAGAAATGATCCAAGTACAAAAAGTGGTGCGTGAAACAAAATTAAAGGTCTCCCAACTAGCACATGTCTGGTTAGCAGTTGGGAAGGCATCAGAGTAGATAACAAGAGGTCCTGGGTTCTATCCTCACTGGAGGCAATTTTTTGCTGAATTCAACTTGACTAAATTGCTCTTCCTTGTCTAAGTCTTCGTTGGCAATTTTGCCAACTTTGTACAATTTAGGGAAATCTCGATTGAATGGCTACAGCCACAGTAAACAGTGCATGTACCACGGATGTGCATACAGTCGACCGACGAAGCATCCATGGCATGTACAGATTTCAAGTACGAAACCAATACTGGTGTGGATCAGGTGATTTCGATCGGACGTGACATTTGTGCCCTCCCATCTTAGCACATTCTCCCGATAGTAATGGCGGTTCAGCCGGGCTTCCTTTGTTAAGTTGAGCAATGCACAACAGAAATTTTGAAGAAATCTGGTTCTAAAGGAAGCTGACAAGTATAATGGATACTGAGAGGACAAGAGACCAGATTTGTGTCTATGAAGGGAAATAACCGTTCCACAGGATGACCGTAAATCAGAGGTTGTACTGTACAATTGTACAACTCTTAACACAGCAATCCCAACGTAGGATCGCGTAATACACTTTATATGATCATACTGGTAGTGTATGGACAAAAAAGTTCACTATGTTTGACGTTAGTGCTATTATGCTATTTCATTCACAATTGTACGCCCAAATACATCAGTTTTTATGTATCTTTTTACGATCTATTGATTTTAATAAATGCTCAACATAAATTATTCAAGGACAATGGGCAATAACCGGCCCGGTCTGCACCGCGATGCAAGTTGTAAACAGCTCAGCAAAAATGTACTGGATCCATGGCATGTAAAATTAATGACGAATGACGACATCAGAGGCATTCATTGCCTCAAATGGGAAGGTACTTTTTTTTCTTCGTGGAGAAATAAACAATCGAGACATTAAAGGAAATAAGAACATTACGTTAACTGTGGGAAATTCAAAAATCTCGACAAAAATGTCTCCTCCAATTCACACAGAAACATTTGACAGGAAAAATATCAGATCTATTAGATCCGACGTTGTATTTAAAATGGCACAGGCACCATTCTAGTAAAACTCCTGAAAAGGAATGACATTACCTAAGCTCCCGATCTTTTCCTTAACATTTCGTATGTTCATATATGGAAGCTTCACTTTCTTCCTCTTCACCCAAAATAGAATAGTACTCGCTACACCTGGAGTTTGCGCCATATAAGGCAAAGGAACAGAATATCAAAGGCAAGCGGTGCCCCTGAATTCCCTTTTTTTTTGAGTACACAAAGGGAAGCGGAGATAATGTGATCTGTCACAGACCTGCCTACGTCAGCAGTTTATTTTTTACCTATTGATCTCTGTGGAGATCGATAAGTGTTCCTTTTTGCACAAGAACAGCTTTGCATGGACTTTTCCGTCTTCCTGTTGTTCCATTTCTGCGACTTAAATTAGTTCCCTTCAATTGCGCAATTAGTTAAAAGGCTTCCATGATATATAATGGGAAAAACCGACAATGTTTACGCACACTGGGCAATAAGTCTTTTTTACTGGCTTTAAAATCTCAATTTTAGGTACAGAAGGTTGAAGGATTCCCCCTCTCTCTCGCTTGCCCTTGCTTGTATGTATGTATGTGTGCGTACTAAAAAAATGAGAACTTGAGCATTGTTGAGGCAAAATTCAAAAACGCTCCATCACCAACGCAAACATAGTTGTGCCTACTATTTTGGGCCTATTGAGACAGCCAGCAAAGGTATTTGTCCCCTCACAAGATTTGTTACATCATAGCAATTTTATTGTTCACCTTGCTTAGTAATAAATGATGAGGAGGAGCCGTTCACTAGGATTTAGAGAACGGGATGCTTTACGGCCTGTTCACACTGACCGATTTGATTTCCGATGCGATTTTCTCTCCGATTTGCTCTTTTGATATCAGAAACAAATGGGTACAGCACCCAATGATAGAAAACGGAATTGGAATCGGAGCAGTATGAACACTTTCTACATATCATAATACAACCCATAAAATCTGAAAGAATATCGGAATCGGAAACAAAAAGTCGGTGGTCAGTGTGAACTGGCCGTTACCAGTGTGTACTTGTATTTGCAAACGAACACTTCCAATACAGAGACAACCATTTCCGTAATGCATTCTTCTGTAACAAAATATGTATGCGACCAAACCACTAAAATGTACCCACAAGATGTCCTTTCGAATTCAAAACGAAATTCCACGAATTTGTGTACATTTCTGGTGAATAAAGGAGCCTACATGATAACAAGAATGCGACCAAAACATAACAACGTGTTTGTTTGGGGCAACCAACCTTCCAGGCCCCAGGCTTACGAAATTAACTTTCAGTTTCAATACGACAAGAAGGAGGCAGACATATTGATTCGCTAAATTTGGTAAATATTTGTGCGATTCAGCTTCTTTTTTTGCCATTGCGTAATGTTTTAGTACACATAAGTGCGTGATGATGACACGAAACGCGTACACGTACCACAATATCACTGATGTGTGGCACCAAGGGCCCTAGGTCTTGCTTGAAAAACAGCCACGTTGCACTTTCAGCACTTCGCTTCAGTGCTTCGCCGATTAAATATGCGCTCAATTTTTATCTATCATTGGGAAGAGTCAATACGCGTGTACATTACCTTCGATTGGAGGTGCTTTAAATGTCAGAAAATGACGCGATTTCCTAAATATAGAGATCAGTACGAAAAAGAGACGATTTTTGGAGCAGTTGGGTCTGGTACCGAAGCCAGGCAAGGCACTGCCAAACCTGCAGACATCATCACAATTTGTACCAGTCCTTGGAAGGTTCGTGCAAGTTATAAGGATAAACATTTGCGCAGCAATTAAATGACCTTAGTACGTCAAAACTCTTAGATCAAAATAGTGATTTCTGAATTCAACCGCCAATATAACTTTAAAAACCTTTCACTAGATTAAAAACAAGTGATTTAAAAAAAAGGATTTCCCAATATAATATAAAAATCTTTTCAACAGACTCAAAATCAGCGATTTAAATAGAAAGGGGAATCTCCAATGCCATGCTTCAAGCAGATTTACAACCGGTGTTTTAAACAGGGATTCCCCAATGATTGGATTAAAATTAATTCAGTGATTTCGATATCGACTAAGGAAAAAAACATTTTCCCTGAAAATTTTCAAAAACTTCTCAGTCTTGTTTTCAATAACACTCACTCAAAGCTGAACAATCTCGAAATACAAAGGAACAATTGAGAACCAAATTGAAAAAAAGACAACAACATGTTTATGCTCGGTACGGTCATTCCTTTTAAGGCTCGAAACCATTACCATCGAAAAGCACCTTTGAAAATTTGTTCAGGTCGACCTGAATCCACAGAAAGTGTTGAGTCAGCAAGAGGTCCTGTTTTGTAACCAAAACAGGAACTATTCGTGTATCTTGCCATGGCTGAAAACTATGGCATATTGATTATTTTGAACTATTTTTACAGATGACTTTGTGGAGTGCTTTAATTGATCTGTTTACGACTGGAGCTGCTGCCCACGTACACAACAAACCAAGTAAACAACCGCCCATAGCATTATTGTTCCACATGAGAAGAGGAAAGGTGGAAGTTTACAGTGTAACAAATAAAACTAGCCCGTATAACTGACAAAAAAATCCCCAAAAACATAATGAAAAATTAACTGGGTACTATTCTTCTTTTTTTTCTCCTATTGAATTGTGGCACAGCCTCCCACTCAATTTGCCCATAAAGAGTTACACCTAGCCTAGTTTTTGCCAAAGCTTTGGATGTAATTTCTTTTTTCCAATTTTTTAAAAAAAAAACAAAACTGTCTTACAGTTTATTTACACTTGCTCGCAAAATATTAGTCGGACTACATTTTGTTAAGGATGCAAACAGCAATTTCTGTGGACAGTTTGCGGATGCGTGGAAGTTCCAAGTCAATGTTTTTGAATGAGAAATACCAGAAATAGGTCGTTCCAGCAAAATTTAGGGGTTCAAGTTTGGGGCATTTTTAGTTTTTGCTATTACATTTTGTTCGTACTTTATTTACCGTTGCACTAATTTTAGTTTCATTTCGAAGGTCTATCTTCACACTTATTATTCCAGACAGATATACAATGCTACAAAAATAGCCCTGTGACGGGCTGAGGTGGTTTAAGTTGAATGTGTCAAAAAGATGTCAAATGTCAAAAAGTCAA
>JBCAUG010459551.1:0-15633 GCA_038406175.1 Haplosyllis leylae
TCTCCACCATTGAAAATGTGAAATACCCATAGACTTACATGGAAAGCAAAAAGTCAGAAATTACTGATATTGTCGTTGAAGTTAGAAATTTGCGCTGTTCCCTCAGGGTGTTGTTGCTCCGGTCACTAAACATATTTTACCATCTAAGGGCTAAAATTCTGTCATCTTTGTTCGCCTTCACAAACGATTGTTAGTAATAATATTTATCTTGTAATGAAAACACCTCAAAATATGCCTCAAACTTCAGATTCCTTTTATCATATTCTGAGTGCAAGATCCAAAACTCCAAAACATTTTTGTAATGTTTCCGAAGTGTTTCACTCGGGACAGTGATGTACACATGCGCACCCGTAATCCAACCAATAAGTTCAAGAAAACGAAGTTTTATCTTTCCATGACTTAAGAGTTCATTTCGTTTTGAAGCAGACTTTGTAAGACCACTAAATAAAATATTAACCCTCAAGTTCAAGATAACGAGTTTTTTCTAGGTTACGTTTTAGGTCTGTTTTGCTACGCTTGTGATGAGCCCCCGTCGCTCTCAGTGGGACCCCAATGGATTCCAAGCCATTGAATTTCAATGTTGGCAGGATTCTGCCAGGACTTGGCAGAAAATGACAAATTATGTATATAGAAAAACTCGATTGTCATCAATACTATTAGGGGTTCATCCACAGGATCAAATCTTTGGTTTTGTTTGATTATCTGACAGTGACTTCAACATAAGTAACGTTTCATTGGGAAGGAGGGTTGGGGGAGGCCCTGAGGGTAAAAGAAGCGATTTCTACATGAAACCAAGAATTATTATTGGGGCGAGGGGGAGGGGGAGTTTGGAGCGATTTTCACATAAAACCAAGAATTATTCGATGGTAGGTTGAATACTTTGAATTGATTCTGACATAATTTCAAATGTTAGAAAAATACTGGTGGTGGGTTATGAAAATTGTTGTACTAATTAAACATTTAAAACATCTTTTCAGGACTGAAAGCGGCAAATTTACGTAATGTGAAAAACTCGCTGAATAGATTGGGATACTCCAGGCTTGCTTCATTCGTCCCAAGTTTCTTAAATATCCCATGTTGGATGCTTACTCTGGCGGAATCCAAGTTCTAATAAACGATGACCAAAGGCTGCTAATATTCTGGGTTACGTCTATTTTGGAAGAGAAAATTGGACAGACTCTTAAAATTTGGTCCATTCAGATACGCTAATGTTGTGGCGGCAGTAGTAATAGACTTTCGTGTGAAAATAATGTTTAAAGCTTCAGAAATGTGTTGCAATGAAGAACTAAGGTACGTAACGTGGATTTTATTGTTTAATATGGAAAATAATGATCAAATATAATGTTTTGCTGAGAATATGTTGGTGTCAAGTGTATCTTTTCAACTACAACCATATAATAAGCAAGTAGCTCCATTAACCGCCCCCCTCCAAAACAAACTTGGCAACATGTGGAAGTCGGTGCATAACCCTTCCTCCACCCTTATGTCAACAAATCCATATTCTTCGCCAAGATCAGCAGCTATCAGAATTCTTCCAGATTTTTTCATTATATTGGCATCTGTAAAGTTCAAAGTAAGATTTATTCCCTCTTCAGTCAACTAAACAAAAATCTAAAAACACCTTCTGAATATGATGAAAGAACAATTTGTGTGTGAAATTTGAACTACAAGACAATTATCAAAAAAATATAAAATAGAGTATGTACCTTTAGCCAGATAAAAAATAGCTTTGCCGGAATATTCAGGAGACTCACCCTTTTCATTTCCAAACAGTGTTGATGCCTGAAATAATTTCATATCAGGTAAAACATCCAATGGCTGCTGGGGAATCAACGTATTAATTATTTTTACTTTAATGTGTGTAAATGTATTGATTATTTGTACTTTAATGTGTGTAAATTAGGGCACGGTGGCAGACGCTTCAAGAGTTAACCTGCCCGAAAGTAAATATAGACTGTAGCATTTCCAGGATGGCTCAAGTAAGGAGGCACCGAAGTCGAGGGGACACCAGCTTATTATTACATGAAAATTAACAAAATTGGATCCAGGGGTGTACGCAAGTCCTGGCGCCCCTCGCCAAATCCGCCACCAATGGACATACTCTACCTTGATGCCAGTACTTGGATCGACACGATTTTTATCCAACATTTCCTTGACATTTTCGGTCAGAACAGTTCCTGGCCACAGACTCACACAAGCCACGTTGTGATTCCTCAATTCCTTCGCACAGTCAGCGGCCATTCGATCCAACTATATATTTTAACATTATTTGAATATTCATGATTTATACGGTAAATGGTGAAGTTGATAAGCCTGTCCTTCTCAGTCCAAATTTAGCTACTTTGCAAAGCAACCAGTGTCATAACCAAAAATCAAAGGCTAAACTATTTCTGCAATTTTTTTCCAACTTTACCTTCTGAATAGGAAACGTTACACAAAGTGTCCTATCGCACTTGAGTTTGTTGAGAGAGAGAGACAGAGAGACAGAGAGAGAGAGACAGAGAGAGAGAGAGGCAGAGAGAGAAAGAGGGAGAGAGATAAGAGTAAGGGCCCATTCACACCGAGCATCAGCATCAGCGTCAGTGGCAGCATCAGTGTTAGCATCAAGAAAGGGTTACATTGATTTCTACCAGTAACATTCAGACCAAGTGGCAGTGACAGTGGCAGCAGCAATGCTAGCGATGACGCTTTGGAATCGGTCCAGAACCCATTTGATTTTTTTTTACGCTAGCGATGACGCTGATGCTCGGTGTGAACGGGCCTTAAGCAAGTTGCATAGAATCCTTTTCAGATATTTTTAGAAGCGGGTGGGGGGAGCCTTTCCATGAAAACACTCCAAAAAGTTTCCTCGAAATCCCTTTATTGCAGTACGCATGTTACCTACGGAAGAAACTGCAAGAAATTGAATTGCACTCACAGCTTGTTTTCCCACTCCGTATACAGTATTAAACAGATATCTGATGCCTCCTACTGAAGAAACATTGACAATGAGTCCCTTTCGGCGAGGCACCATCATCCGAGCTGCGTAAACCGAACAAAAGTAGTGATTCCTAAAATAAAATTATCGTTATAAAATCTTAAACAATTAATTTTGAATACATTCCTTATTCATTACGTAAACCGAACAAAAGTAGTGATTCCTGCAGATATGAACATATATCAATTCAATCAATAGACCGAATAGAACTTGCCTCATATTCGCGTTGCAAGCAATCTAATTTTACTCAGGGTGAGAACAATTGGAAGTCGAGTTAGTGATTGGCTGTGGATTCGAAGTACAATGTGCCAGATTTTATTTTGCCAAATTCATCTCATTGAACAAATGGGATTTTGATGAATCATACAACATCGAGATGATGGAGCAGTTCTATGCATAGTTTTTCACGTTTTGTGTACTTGAATTGGACTAATTGATAACTCTGTACCTGTTGACTGTGTGAGACAGAACATTTGTGTGATAACAAATATTAGTCAGGCTCCAAAGACGGTGTATTTCTGTATCTGCTTCTATTGATAAACTACCCAAGATTACTCTAGGTAAAAAATATTTTTTCATAAAGTTTCTTCTTGTTGAGAAGTACATTGTCACCGAGTACTTTTTCGTCAAAATTCTCAATTTCCTAGAGTATGTGTAGGAAAAATAGTTTACCGAGAGTGATCTCGTGTAGTTTATTAACAAAAACAGATACAGAAATAGGCGGTTTGATGGAAGTCGTTTTAGTTCACTTCAGAATATAACACTTTTGATCATTCTTGATTCAGGCTTTGTACAATACACATTTATATTTCATTTGTGATTTCTAATGAATTAATTAATGTTAAAACTAATCATTTCTTATTTTGAGAAATATTTTAGGTACATAGGGATTTAACAAGTGTTGTGGGTTAAATTCCCACTGGAGGCAACCTTTTTGCTGAAAGTTTCAAAACTCCTCGATGTAAATTTAGGCTTAAAATGTACATGACTGGCATTGTCGAACAAGATAAAATATGACAGTTGTAGAATTACAGGAAAAACTTATTCTGTATGAATCTGGGATGTAGGTCGAAGTGATTCTTACCTGAGTCCCACATTATTGGCTTCGTCCCAAACCGTTGGTTCCAGCTCCCAGTACTTTTTGTTACTTGCCATAGTGTCACCCAGTAACTGTACAAAAATAATCAGTTACTTTAGCTCAAAATATTTGGACAAAAGATCTAGGATATGAACTGCACCACAACGACGGATCCAGGATCGTAAAGATTTATCAAATATTTGGCAAAGTTTTATGACATCATAAATGCTCCCTTGTCTGTTTTACCAGGCCATCAGCAAGATCTTGGGCATGAAAACATACACTTACTTGTTTTACCACGTGTGCAAGGTGCATGAGATTATCTGTTTAGGAGACCAGTCTGCCAATGCAGAGAAGGCATGACATCTTAGCTTGAGACATTTCTGCCTGAAACTGGTCTCTTGGATGGTAACTGCATCACCATCAAATCATTGCCAAAACTTTGACAAAAATTTAATTGAAACACCAGTGTTAGGCAGAAATGTCCAAAACTAAGGTGTCATGCCTTCTCTGCATTGGCAGTCTGGTCCCAAAACAGATAATCTCATGCACCTTGCACACGTGGTAAAACAAGTAAGTGTTAACTATGTTTTCATGCCCAAGATCTTGCTGATAGCCTGGTAAAACAGGCAAGGGAGCATTTATGATGCCATAAAACTTTGCCAATATTTGATAAATCTTTATCATGTGTTCAATATTATTTTGCCAAAACCTTGTGAAATCTTTGGTGAATCTTTAACAAAAATTTAATTCAACAACTGATCCAATAGTATATTCAACTAATACAATTCTGGCAATGTTGACAAAATCAACTACTTTAGGGCAAACTCGATTACACTTTTTTGGGGGTGAGATATATAATAGAACTTTATGGTTAAATAAAACTTTGCCAAATATTTGATAAATATTTACCATACATTCAATATTATTTTACCAAAACCTTGCCAAATCTTTGGCAAATCTTTAACAAAAATTGGATTCAACAACTGATCCAATAGTATATTCAACCAATACAATTCTGGCAACGTTGGCAAAATGGTCTACTTTAGGGTAAACTCGAATGAAGATAATTTCACAATTATTTTACGTTCATTGCATCCATTTTATATGCATTGTTGACTAGAACATCCAGTTGTCCATTCTGTTCACTTCTGATTTTCTCAAATAATTTTTCTATTTCTTCTTCATTGCTGTGATCACACTGGACGGGAATGCATTTTCCTCCTCTTTCTTCAACCTAAAATTCGACGTATCGGCTGATGTATTTGTAAATGTACATTGGATTCTGCATATTATACGTTTTGTCACCACGAGAACTCTGCAGATTTCTTTCTATCAAACTACTGATGACCACGCTCATGAAGAGCTATTTCTACTTTTACTCGCTGTCAGTGGGGCCCTGTAGAAAAATAAGCATACAATATTCATACAGTATACATACAGTATACAGTAGTCATGTAACCTGTTTGGATGTTTCTTCCAACGATCCACCGGGCCCCGTCAGTGTCCTTCCTACGAAAAAGGGAAATATCAGAGAGTGAACGAATTCCGCTTGCTGGCTCGTATGGTTGTTATAGTTAAAACATCTTTGATCTGAGATTATAACTACTAGTAAAAAGAACCCCAAACATCTGAGATTACGCACCCCTATGTACCCTATGCACCCCTACACATGCCTGTGCACCACTACACACCCTATGTACCTTATGCATCCCTATGCACCCCATATGTAAGCATTCTGATTGGTTAGGGCTCCCCACCAGAGCCAACCAGAGTACTGGAATGTAGGTTACTAATTAACATAAAACCTTCATTTTTCTCCACCACCCTCTTAAGAAAGTATTCACACCCCTAGTTTACATGAAATAGCTGACTCTACCGAGCCAGTAACTAATTGTGATTCGGTTCAAAGTTGCTGCATTTATTCGTGACAGACACAGATGTCCACGATCATTAAAGTTTTTTTACTTGACTAAATAGAGTTGTTTATTCTCCATTGCCACGATTGTAATATAAATTATCAATTTTATTGACACCTTAACACCCACGGTCATAAAAGTTTCAACTGAAATTTCAGCAAATGAAATTGGGAGAAATCTTTGCTGCTAAATTCCAACCACACTTGAGCGGTATGTTTTCGAATTTAAAACATCCACGGGAGAATTCATTGAAATGGAAATTACTGATCGAATATTTGTAAAATTTGCAAATCCTGGTAGTTGTGAATTTTGGAAAAATAAAAAGACAATAAATTTCACCTGTTATGTAAACCGTAGCTCCTGCCTGTCCCAACTGCAGAGCTATTCCTTTACCTATTCCTCTTGTTGCTCCGGTTACTAAACAAATTTTACCGGCTAAAGGCTGAAATTCTGTCATCTTTGATGGATATGTATTCACAACCGGTTTGACTGTAGTCTAATTTATGTTCCACTTTTGGTTCAACTTCGACCATTTACCTACAATTTACACAACATAAAGCTCAACTTTACGAGCTTTTTCCGAGTTTAGGACCTTCACAAATTCAATTATTCATGTTCAGAAAAATCATTGCTTTATATACCTCCGGTCTGTCCTGCACCCAGTGAACTAGCACATTCGTGGTTCAAGTGTTGGGTTCAAAGTATTATTTCATCGATTGAGAATATTAGATAGGTAGGACAAATGGCAAAATATCCGACAAACATTTTATTATTTTCCATTAGAAACAAACTCCGTGAAGAAATACACATCAAGCAACATTTGTCAGCTTACAGATTTATTGTTTTCAGAGACATATTTTCATAGCATTCCACGTTTGTCGAAAAGAGAAGTATGTATAAAAGTGTTTCCGATTCATCAAAAGCAGTTTCATCCTTTGTTACACCAAATGCAAACGGTCGGTTCAATTTTTTCTTTGAAAAAATGACGTAATCCAGAACACACTGTCGACCTTTGCCAATTGACTGTTAGAACTTGGAACCCGCCAAAGAAAATATCCAGTATGGGATATTTAAGAAACTCGGAACGAATGAAGCAAGCCTGGAGTATCCCAGCATATTCAACGAGTTTCTCACATTACGCATACTTGGTGCTTTCAGTCCTGAAAAGAAAATGTTTTAAAAGTTTAACAAGTACAGTAATTTTCATACTCTACCACCAGTATCATTCAAAGAAATGAACCCACCATTTATATCAACAAATCCATATTCTTCGCCAAGATCAGCAGCAATCAGAATTCTACCGGATTTTTTCATTATATTGGAATCTGCAAAGACATGAAATAAAATTTCTTATTTGCCCTGTCCGATTCTGTTATCTGTAAAATAAATATCTCAAAACACAAAAATAATTTGAGTATGAAATTAGAATTTTAAGGTAATTTGTAAAAAAATCTTTAAAATAGAGTATTACCTTTTGCCAGATAAACAACAGCTTTGCCGGAATATTCAGGAGACTCGCCCTTTTCAAACAATTTTGATGCCTGAAATAATTTGATATCAGATAAATATTCTGTTACGGCCTGTTCACACTGACCTGTAGGATTTTCCTTTCAGATTCCGATATTCTTCAGATTAAATAGTTGTATAGTAATGTGGCGGGACTGACACACTGGTCAGATTAAGATTTTCTTTCAGATATCAATAGGTACTGCACTCATTTTCTTTCAGATATCTGATCAGATAATCTCCACAAACCCCTATGTTTTATGGTATTTCAGTTGATTTTCAGTGTGAATAAACCATCACAGCCTGTTCACAATGACCTGCGGAATTTTTCTTTTCAATTCCAATATTCTTTTGATATTATCAGAATCAGAAAGAATAACAGATCGAAAAGAACATCGGATTGAGAACCCAATCGGACAGTGTGAACAGACCGTTAGGTGGTCGGGAAAAAATGAGATCAATTTATATTTCTCTTTTTCACGGTAATATCGACAGTGTAAATGAAGGAGAACTCAATTAAGAGGGCATCTAAATCAAAGTGGACCAATTTTTCATGAAAATGAAAAAAAACATGGGCCGGAGGAAGTGAGCACATTCCCTGCGTACCCTCTAAGCAATCCGCCACTGATAGACATACTCTACCTTGATGCCAGTACTTGGATCAACACGGTCACCATTTTTATCCAACATTTCCTTTATATTTTCGGTCAGAACTGCCCCTGGCCACAGACTCACACAAGCGACATTGTGTTTCCTCAATTCCTTCGCGCAGTCAACGGCCATTCGATCCAACTGAATTTTAATATTTATTTGAATACTCGTGAGACATAATGAAAACGGTCAATTGATGACCCTTCTTATCAATCTAAAAATTGGTCATGTGCCAAAAAACAAACAATTTATATCATAGCTAAAATACAAGAGGCAAGATTCATTCTGTAAAATTTTCTGGATCTACGACATAATATTTTGCCAATTATCTTATCTATATCGTGAATCATGCACAGTGATCGGGAAATCAGTTTTCAAAGATGATCAAATCGTTCAGACATTTTTACAGTTTCTCATCAGAAGCCGGAAAACACAACGAAGATTTGTAGAAGTTGTACTTACAGCTTGTTTTCCCACTCCGTATGCCACATTAAAGAGATATCTGAGGCCTCCTATTGAAGACACGTTGATAATGAGTCCTTTACGACGAGAGACCATCATCCGAGCTGCATAAACCGAACAAAAGTAGTGGTTCCTGCAGCAACAAAACACGCAAATTGAAGAGAAAGCGCTCCATTCTTTTTCCTAGTGAATTTGGTTTTCCCTCCTTGAATTGTTTCACCTGCTGGGAAATTTTTTTAATGTATCTAATTAGATGAATTTAACAAAAATAATCTTGCAAAAGAGTAGTCTAACTCAAAGATATCTAGCTCAGTTACAAAGGCTTCAACTATTACACTGAAGAATAACTTGCAATTGCAAAAAAAAACATATATCCCAGTTTGTACATGATTTTCTTTGTCCAATTTGGACAAAAATACTGAAATATGTGTAGCAGGTGTTAAAAATACCTCAGATTTAAAACCAATTTTGTATCTATATGTTTGTAATTCTCACCTTAGTCCCACATTGTTGACTTCGTCCCAAACTGATGGTTCCAGCTCCCAGTACTTTTTGTTGTTTCCCATAGCATCACCTAGTAACTGTACAAAATCATTCATTTATTTTACCTCACCGACCCAATGAGTTTTTACTTTGGTGGATCCTCAATGCATATATGTGTACCTGGCTGGGGGAGAGTTAAAATGGGGGTCAACCCCCTGGACAGACAAACACCTATGAAAACATTACCTTCTCTCGTACTACGTACGTAAAAAATTTGAAACTGAAAAAAGAACTTGGTCCTTGAGGGCGCCGCCCTCTTTGATCCAGCAGCGTAACCAGTGCCATAGAAATCTGTCCTTTGGATACAACAATTCAAACAATTCCCATACCCCAAAAAAAATTCCAGAAAAGTGTTCATGACGAAATAAAAATACACCCAATAAAATGATTTTGCAAAAGCAGCAATGAGTAACTGTGATAACTTCCAAGAATTACTTGTCATCGTCAAAATACTCAGTTCTAGCCTTTTTTGTTTTTTACCTTCACTCCTGAATATGCGTTGTTGACAAGAACATCCAGTTGTCCATCCTGTTCACTTTTGATTTTCTCGAATAATTTTTCTATTTCTTCTTCATTGCTGTGATCACACTGGACGGGAATGCATTTTCCTCCTCTTTCCTCGACCTAAAATTCCAGATGATATCAAGTTTATTGTTACGATTTGATCAATGTTGTGGTTCACGTAGATACTTTTACATGTAACGATGGGATCTTCTCACTAATCTATCGACTTTAAGAATAATTGTGTTAGACAGCCCGGAGCTTTAACAAGAATACAATATTGGCCAATGTTCTTTTCAGTAATTTTGAGTGTTCTTTCAAAGTTTTAACACGCCACAACAAAATAAAAACGAAATCCCGGCCAGAACGAGCAAATATCTTGGCATAAAAATCATTAACATGTAGAGTTTGGTCACAAAGAGCACGAGGCGTTTCTTTTTGTATTTTTCACTCGTTATAAGTGAGACCCGATACACAATAAAATGCTTAATAAGCCTAAACCAAACAGAAATAGCCTGTAACCTGTTTGCATGTTTCTTCCAACGATCCACCGGGCCCTGTCAGTGTCCTTCCTGAAAAATTAAAAAACAGTCTTACTTCAGATCCTATCCAAAACTACTAAAAGCTCATTCACAATGTGCGTTTTTTTCTGATTGCAACTGCGATTAGTTTTTGCTTATGAGGGGCCACATAGGAGTTGGTGATGTTGTCACAGTCGCACAATGTGAACACTTCCATTGAGTCCTGTACAACCCATTTGTTGCGATAAGAAGAATCGTAGTCGCATTCAGAAAAAATCGCAGTGTGAACGATAAGTACCTTCTTTCGTAAAAGAAACAAATGGTCACGTTGAAAAAGGTTTAAAATTGCATTATACGCATAGGAAATTTCGGAATTTGGTATAAATCTCAACTTTGCCATCAAAGTTGCTCTATGTTTGAGCGACATCTGTTTTAATTAAAAACACTCATGGAAGAATCCATTGTGATAATAATGGAATTGACTGATCTGACAAATCTTAGTGGTTTTGGCAATTCCAATTTTCTGAAAACAAAAATGGCAATGGCAACAGATTTTACCTGTAATGTAGACAGTAGCTCCTGCCTGTCCCAACTGCAGAGCTATTCCTTTACCTATTCCTCTTGTTGCTCCCGTTACTAAACAAATTTTACCGGCTAAAGGCTGAAATTCTGTCATCTTTGTTCTTAACAAATGATCTTCAGAAATTAAATGTAAATCTATCTAGTTACAGTTTTATGTACACAGTCTGTTTTATGCTCCACTTTTAGTTCAGTTCTAAATAAGGTATACGGAAACGTCAAGTTCAAGAACACGAATTATTTCTAGTTTAAGCCCTTCATAAATTCAACACGATTCACAATTAAACAGAACAATCAGCAACTGCTTGAAACGTTTATTTGCTTGTCTTTCCTAACGATTTTTATGTGCTTAATCAAAACAGTAAAAGTCTGAAATCTTGAACTGTGAGCCTCTGGTGAACTAGCCCGTTCGCATTTTAGACGTTGGGTCTGATTTCATCGATAAGATACCAGCAAGGCAAGACCAGACCGAGGACAAGTGGTTAGGATCGTACATATATTATTTTCCGATGGAAACAAATTTCTATAGAAAATACACATCCAGTAACATTTGTCAACCTTTAGATTTATTGTTTTCAAAATTTTTTTTTTTTTACATAATTTTGGAGCATAGTTTTTATCGAGCACAGCGGAATGGACAAAAACCCCATACTTTTTAACATTGCTTTCAATGATGTTGACAGAAAGAAATCCGCTCGTGCTCACGAGCGAGACACACTGTATGTTTAGCCAAAACATGTTCTTAACAATAAAAGCTACCTCAATGTCGTATGCTGCACATTTACACATTATGAACAAAATGTTTGTCGAGCCTTCTTAAGTTATTGCGTGTGAAAGCAGTTGTACAGTATTCTATTTAATTCAACAACAATAAGCTGTAAACGAACAGTTTACATGTCAAAAACAACGTAACACAAACCTTATGGTGCGTTCACATTGCCCGAGAACGAAAATGATTCCCCAACAGATACTGATAACAAGTACACAGAACCCAACGGAAATCGGTGTTGTCATCTGTCTCTGTGCAGTTTGAACACCTCCACACAATTTTATGAGCTTTTTTGTCTGTCTTGGTATCGGTCTAAGAATCGGGCAGTGTAAACACACCATAAGGATTGAGATAAAAATACAAACGGCATCTGAATTAAGTCAAGAGAACCCAGAACAACAATTTTTCTAAACTATTATTTGAATAATAGACGATATAAAATTATGTCAGATCTACTTTTACAATTTTACAATGGGTTTGTTTTTTGTGTGGTAATCCCACCAGATTACTTAAAACTCACTAACAATACTTATCAGTCAATAACAGCTAGGTTAATATTGGAACACATTGATTCAAATACAAATAACTGAGTGTTCAAAATGTTATACCACGGAATTGCTTTTATAATTACCATTATTATTATAATCCATGTTTCTCCAGACATCTGTTAGAACTTGGATCCTGCTAGTGTGATCACCCAGTAAGGTACCTTGACGAATCTTGGTACCCATGAAGAAAGGCTTTTGTACCCAAATGAGTACAACATCCATTTTACGCTGCGGATGCTGTCAATCTTCAACCCTACATTGAATAAACGACCAAAAAATCTATCGTCTTGAAGGATGGCAATGTTCTCACTACAAAAAGGAAATTATTGAAATCTTATTGCGCTTTTGAAATCAAACTTTGAAAATACATAAAAAGTAAACAAAGTCCATCTAGATGATAATTATTCGCCAGTGCAGTAATTTAGAAAGGAGAGCAAATTTTGTTGTAAATATTGCATTTATTTTGGTTTTGAATAATAGTAAACACGGTAAACGAGAAAGTCCTCCTGCGTGACCGCAAGAGGCTTACGGCCCGTGGCCTAGAGAGCACTCGCTCTCTTGTCTCGGGGGGGGGGGGCACCCCCAATCTTGACTAGAGGAGGGGGTACTCAGGACAGGGGAGGGGGTACCCTTCCCCTAGAAAGGACCTGTGACCAGAGACTAGAGAGAGAGACCCCCTCCAGAAAGGACCTGCGACCAGAGGTCCCCAGAAAGGACCTGCGACCAGAGGTCTCCTCTGTAAACAGACAGACTCCTGTAAAAACATAGCCTATCGTCCTAAAGAACGTGTTCGTAATGAGAAGGAAAAACAAAGAATGTGCAAGATGCATTTAAGTATGTTGAACTCACCATTTATATCAACAAAGCCGTATTCGTCACCTAACTCTCCAGTCATCAGAATTCTACCGGACTTCTTCATTATGTTAGAATCTGTACAAAATCGTATGTAGTTGAGCCTTGTTTACACTGCCGTCAATGTCACTGTTTCTACACCGTTTAAAATGGTTCAATGCAGCTGTTCAATGGTGCCGGGCACACAAAACTTTGATGAGATCAAAGGTGCTGCCACCGAAAATAGCGACCTTGACGGTACGTGTAAATGAGGCTTAAGGCTTCGTGTCCATTGTGCGAAGACTAGACTGAAACAGCGACGATGCAAATTTGAAGCAATTGTCTTCATGAAGTCACAGTGATGGTCGTACAGAATGGTGGGGAAGCGCAACTCCATTGATACAATGCAAAAATAAATCGTCATCACAGAAGCGTCGTGCAGTGAAAACGACTCCGTAAGTAATCCAACTTTCTTCGCCCAAGTTAGTTCTTCAAAACTGATATTAAAATAAGAGATAATTTGGGCTTTCAGTGACATTTGTGTCATTCAGAGACTAACAAAAAGTTGCTAACTATCCTTCTCATACAGATGCAATTGTGTAATTTCTAGTCTCGATGAAAATTGTGCAATTTCTAGCGTCTATCAATATTTTTTCATGCCAAAGGGCTTTTTCTTGTAAAGATTAATTGTCTCACCTGCTGCGAGGTAAGTAACGGCTTTACCGGCGTATTCTGGGGACTCTGCCTTTTCAAAAATGTTTGACATCTGAAACCATAGGTAATTCAGTGATTCAACCACATGGAAAAATGTACAAAAATGTTAACATGTTTTTTTTTAATCTTTTGCCTACAAATGTATACGTCTAAGCATTTACTAAAGGTTCCTACTCTCCAGTTAACCTAAGTGCGTACTCTTGTGATCAACTTACCTGGGCATCAGTAGTTGACTCGGTGCTGTCACCCTTTCCGGCCCTAAGTTCCTTGATATTTTCTGTGAGAACAGCTCCTGGCCACAAACTCACACACGCCACGTTGTGTTTTCTCAATTCAATGGCGCAGTCAGCAGCCATTCGATCAAGCTGCATTCAACACAAAATATAGAACCGTAATAACTACCGACCTAACATACGGTAGTAAGAGGGAAGGTAAAGCTTTCACCAGTGTCTGTGATTCTATTCAGGGGGAGGGAGCGGGTAGGTATGACCTGTCCATGTCGTGTCCTGGACAGGTCCTGTTTGGGGGAGGGGTGGTACATCCTGTCTGGTTCCTGTCCAGGGGAGAGAGGGTATGTCCTGTCCAGGTCCTGTCCCCCCCGGCTAGGCTGGTATGATAAGGAGGGGATTCGTGGTCGGTGTTGCATTGTAATGTTAATGCAAGGCTGTCTTGTTTTAAATTTTTTACATAGCTCTAGAAGCCTTGGATTCAGTGACCAAATTGTTGACATTTTTGTAAATAATTTTGCTGTAAATAAATTTGCTCATTCTGCTGGAGAAAATAAATTTCCCATTGAATAGTGTTTCTCGTGGTACCGTTTATTGTCTAGCGAGGGGTGACGAGGTCGGAAGGATTACACTCACCGCTTGTTTTCCCACTCCGTATGCAACGTTAAACAGATATCTGAGGCCTCCTCCTGAAGACACATTGATAATGAGTCCTTTACGACGAGGGACCATTAGCCGAGCTGCGTAAACCGAGCAAAAGTAGTGATTCCTACAATAAAATTATCATTATATAATCTTAAACAGTAAACTTTGCAAACATTCCTTATTCATTTCATCCTTGAAAACTGCTTGTGTATTGGGTTTGGTAAAAAAAAACAACGCCTACTTAGAAAGAGCAGATTTCTTTACTCCAAAAATCTTTGGATTTCTGATAGAATGAGCGCTAGTTTACAACATCAGTCTTTTTTTCTAAATGTATTTAATTAAAGGGCATACAAATTGTAATGTACATTTTTCCTTTGAAACAAAGAACAACTAAAATTATTGTATATCCCACACATGTTCACTGTGAACTATGCTAATGTTATCGTCACACTATTACCGGGGACGGATCCAGGGAACTCATAGGAGTTGGTAGCATCCGACAGTCAAGATGTCTTTCAAGTGTAGCACTACAGGCAACTATGAGAAGCATCATAATAGGTGAGAAAGCTAGCAAGCGAGGGGATCAACCCTGACTTTTAAATCCAACGAAGATAGACTTTGCCAAAAGTCCAAAACAGAGATATCATTGATTTCATGTAAAACTACTTTTTCTTTACAACTTATCTAGTTTATCCAATGAACACTTTCCGACATTTGTGCAATTACGGTGATCTGATTCTCACCTCAATCCCACATTGTTTATGTCGTCCCAGATTGTTGGTTCCGACTCCCAGAATTTGCATTGTTTGGAAAGGGAATCGGCGATTACCTACAAAAGAATAAGATACAAGACAAAGTTGAACAACCGAAGAAATGACTATATCATAAACAAATCATTCGGCCTTTCGCACAGCTGTTGGTGACGTCTTCTTTTATACTTCTTGACATTTTCCATGGTTTTTCATATGTTGTCAGTCATGTAAAATACTGTCTGTGGGATACAAAAAGTGCTATCAAAATATACACGTTCGAAATCTCGAAAAATCAAGAGCCCTTATCTGTGAGTTGTTTTACCAAGAGAAATGTTAAAACAAGAAAGTCCTCCTGCGTGAACGCAAGAGGCATACCGCCCGCTGCATAGCCGACCTATCATAAGATTTCT
>JBCAUG010459662.1:0-15632 GCA_038406175.1 Haplosyllis leylae
TCCCTGTGTCACAGCAAAATTCCCTGTGTTTTCCCTGTCTGGAAAAAGTAAGAGTCAAATTCCCTGTTTTCCCTGTTTTCCCTGTTCCGTGGCCACCCTGTATAATACTTCCACTGGTCCCATGTTCTTTTCAGGAGGAGAGGGGATACCCCATCTGCATCATATAATACTTCCACTGGTCCCATTTCATTTTCAAGTGGGGTACCCCATCCCTGGTCAGGTCAGGACAGGGGGGGACCCCTGGCTGGGATGGGGTACTCCCCCCCCCCGCGCCAGGATAGGACAGCAAAGCGAGCACTTGCTACGCAGCAGGCGGTATGCCTCTTGCGTTCATGCAGGAGGACTTTCTTGTGTTGAAATATTTTGCATATTTGCATATTTACCGCCCGCGTATGTACTAAGACGGGAAGGTAATGTTTTCACAGGTGTGTGTCCATTCACAGCCCCCCCCCCCCCTTAAGCCAGGGATGGGATGAAACTTGTTTGCGGGGCCCATTGGAGCTAAATTATAATTGATGTTAATTGGCCTAACAACACTGACCTGTAGTTCAATTTGATTGATCGGATCATTAGCGGCATCCGGATCATCATCTTCGTCATCCACCATATCGAATCCGTAATCCGCGGCCGGAGCGAACTGGCTCAGTAAATCCGACAGCAGTTTGTTCTCCAGCTGTTTCTGCGGATCAGCCGATTCATCGTCCTCATCCTCCCAGTCCTCCTGAATGATTAATAATGTGTTAACAGAAAAGAAGGCTGATTCAACTTAGTTAATATTATGGCTTTTTCTTTTAAATTTTTTAAACATGTCCACAATCGTTATGATATCTGATTGCGGTTGTTAACTGCCCCGGACCTGTAATGTAGCCCGCTTCATTACTTCCTTGCAACAGTACCCGATTTCTTTCACAATAAAGATAGGTCACATACTATGTAACGGTGTTTTCACACTGACCGATCCGATTCCTATTCTGATAGGGTGTCCATAGCAATGTATAATATTATCGGAATCGGGTACTTTATCTGAATCGGACATTGTAAACGCACCGTTATTCTACTTTATTTTCTAGTGGTGCTGGTTTTTTTTTGGATAAAAAAGTCCTTAATTTGTTGTAAAGAAAATTTGCTGACCTCATCATCGTCGTCGTCCCCCTTCGTACTCCGTGTCGACATGTTACACTCGATCTGATTAGACAGTTCATTAATCAACAGTTTGTATATTTTGACTAGTACCGGAATTGAAGTCCATTGTTCCGGAGCTGAAATTTTGAAATTCATAATTAAATATCTTACAATATAGCCATCATCACCGTTTCAGATTCTGCTAACACTACAGGTCTCATTTCTCTATTCTGCAAGGCATTAATATTCCAGCACTACATAAAAATAATACTTGATTTTAGATTGACAGAATTTTGCACTCTTCACACCAAGATGGACCATGAACAAAGGGGCTCTATGATACCGTGTGGAAGCTTTCATACTGCACAGAGAACCTATTGTCCCATCACATTCCACCCAGTGTAAAGACTCACATATGTGGACCATGACCTTCCTATTCCACCTCTAATTTTGGAGAAGAATTCTATATATTCAACGGAAATACTGGCCAATCACAGGATTCGCAAACGAAGTTAACACGTACCTTTGGCTGTTTTTGATCTGGTTCTGATGCCGCTGTTCCCATTGCAGTGTATTTGGTCTCCTTTTACCTGTATCTCCTGCAGACGTGAATCGTTGTTCTGTATCGCGTGCTGAAGAAGCTTTGCCAACGCTACACAGCTAGAAGAGGGGACAAAACAGATGTACACATAATGTCTTTTTGACCGACTTTTCAATTTAAGGTCTTGGAAACCACTTGGACTGTATGTAACCAGTGTTAAAAGGCCATTGATGACAAGGCGCTAATTCACGCTGCAACTATCATAGAAACAAACGTTCAGTCTAAATTAGTCACAATAATGGCACGAATGGATGTTTTTGAATTTTGATAGTTGGCGCCCTATTCCAGTCATTGACAGATATGTTTTGGGTGGCCCAGAAAAAATTTTGATGGTCCAGGCAAAGAAAAATTAGAACATTTCAGCTTTAACGAAAACGGGTCTGTGAACTTTGAGGGGCCGGTCATGGCCAGTTGCAGTGGAATGCTAAACCAGGTGGCCACAGGCCAATGGTCCACTCATAGCGGGATGCCTACACAGTACCAATCTATTTTAAAATTTACCTCACTTTTCCTTCGTATGCACCGTAAAATAAATGTTGTTTTGAGCACCATTCAGTCAGCACGAATTCCAATGCAGGTTTACCAGTTGGGCCTGGAACACTGGATAAAAATTCTAACACAGCCTCCATTTGAGAATGAATTAAATGAGCAAACACCATAACTAAACTCTGAAATTAGAAATAAATAAATACATCACAAGACTTTTAAGATCGAAAAAAGAAAACGAAATAGGTATCATGCACACCTGAAGCGTAATTCTTTTTTTTTACCACGGTGGAAAAAGCATTACGTACACCATTTGAATTTTTATATGCCATGGTGTTTGAGCTTACCTGTATTACAGATAATGCTTCGGCTTGCTGCATTTTACTCAAAACAGCTCGTAACATTAGATCTAGATTTTCTCCCAGCTGTGAAGCCATCTTCGTTATGAGTATGGAGACAAGACGACCCACAAACGTTGCCGTGTGCTCGGAAGTCTTCGGATCAAGTAGTTTGGAAATAATCTGTACCACATAATGTACACCATTGTTACCTGAAACAGCCCAAGCGTGAGAGCGATACTGAATTGCAATTATAACAATTCTAAGGATGGATATTACACTGGGTCCCGTATTTAACGAGTTCGGTTACTAAGTTTTGGAATAAACTTTTCTGTCCACAAGCAAGCTAGCAACCAACCAACCAACCAGACAACATAGTGAGAAGAAAAGTCGCTCTGCTGCTTATCAGCAACAGGCGCAACTAAAAAGTCTAGTCGACAGAAGCAGAGTTACCTTGTCCATCTTGCCACTGGCAGACTTGATCCAAGGAACATGACACATAAGCGCGCACACATTCACCTCCATTCTGTAAGAAATAATCAAAGTTACAATCGATTCTCCTTATCACAACAAGTTTAAGCTTAGTGTGGGAGAATGGTGTTGAAAATCACATACTGCAGACATGAAGTTAGCATTGGCCCTGATTTAACCTCCAGGCCACCTAGTTTCCCATTCTCCTGGCCTGGACTGGCAATCCAAGTTCAAGGATCCATTTTTAGTAATGAAATATTCCAAAAATATTAAGTCAGTAATGCTTTTTATGAATTTTGCTTTTTGATCTGGGCCACCTAAATTTGGTTTTCAATGGCCCGTGTGGGTCACTGATATGTTTACACTTAGTAACACCCCTGTGCTGATTCATCCAATAGTATTTGATACGAACCTGTTGCGACGAGCTGTCGTCCGTGTTTAAGGTGCATTGTACCGCGGCGGGGAATGCTTCGTTCATCAGCGCCGTGGAAAGAGGCACTGGAGACGATCTGACTAGTGTTTCCAATATGTCTAAAGCCACCTGGTAAAAACGACAATTTTTCAACTTAAATTAATATGTTATATTTTCGACAAAGAAAACTGCTTCTATTAAATATTAAAACTGCATGAAAAAGAAGGTTTTTTCGAAACTTACAGCTTGGAGTCCCATCGGCACCTTATCGACAGGAGACTGGAGTATGGAGACTAGGGTTGGTACGAGACGTGTCTGCAGTGGAACTATACACCCGGAATTCTTCGACAACTCCTTGAAGATGTCCTGAACAATACTTATCACTAAGGGATCTGAAACAAATGGGTAAATTCCTTGCTGAGCACTTGTTTCCTTCCCGATTGAATTTTATCCGTTGTGCTACACATTACATGAACTGTGACAGTCAGCCCTTCAAAATACCAATAGCCAACAAAATATCAATACCCACCTCCGCTGTACTTCAGGAAAATTGCAATGGCAAGAGGTGTTATTTTTGCTTCATTTTCCGCAGTGAATTGCTGGTCGACCTGTGTGAAAACAGAAATAGAGATTCATAGAAATTGCCATTGTATATACTCTACATAGATCGCCAAACAACAATCCTGAGAAGATGACCTTTGGTATAATTATTGCCTCAAGAGAAAAGGGATGTCATTTGAAGTAAATTTTTAAAATTGAGTTGATTGTGGTCAAATTTAATTATAGGGATGTCATTTGAACTAAATTTTTACAATTGAGTTGACTGTGGTCAAAATTGAATTCATCGGACAGATGAACTTGTTCATTCTAATTTTTTCCCTTGAAACTGTATTTGTGCAAACATCTGAACTCACCGTTACGAGCGAACATACGGTTTCTAAACACAATGCCAGGACTTCTGACGAATACTGGGTGGAAACAGTCAACACTCCTTCCATCATCTGCTGCAAGTACGGCCGCAACACCTGTATATTGTCCGTGTCTGTAAGAGTCAACGAATTGTAATACCTAACTTGCATCAAAGATAGTAGGAATGATCGTGGCACATGCAACAATACACGTACAGGGTGGCCACACTCTGATCAAGTCAAAATTCCCTGTGTTTTCGACTTTTTCCCTTTTGTTTTTTTCAGCTTCAAAATATAAAATCTATTCAACTACCCTACCCCCAGATATAACTAATATCATCCTCTAAACTACAATTACAAGTGCAATGGACTGTGTTGCTAACATATTAATCCATTATTGGGTTGTTTCCCAACTCAACATTTGCTCCAAAAAGTCAAAAGATTGTAACTAAATCTCACCACATCTCTGAAATCTTTTACTTTTTAAAACTTCAGAATTTTCCCTGTGTTAGAGGTAAATTCCCTGTGCTAAATCACATTTTTAATATTTTTGGCAAATTCCCTGTGTTTTCCCTGTCTGGAAAAGTGAACATCTAAATTCCCTGTTTTCCAGGTTTACCCTGTGCCGTGGCCACCCTGATGTAATATTCACTGGTCATCACTGCGGTTATCTTTGAAAATTTCAGTTAGCATAATCTAGTTGTATAGTTTTGGCAAGAGCGAGTTGAAACTGAGAATTTATGTCAATGATTTGACGAGGCTAGTAAGAGATACAGCAATAACTCTAATTTACAACCACTAACTTAACCAAATGAGGCGGTTAAGTCCAGATGGCTTGTCAAGGTAGAGGCCATTAAGTCTAGATCTACTGCACAGGTAGCATCACTCATCTTGACACAGAAATCTTGGAACTAAATTGAGAAATTTCGAACACCCAATTCAAGAAATTCCTTCGATGAAAAGTCAAATCCTTGGTTTTCATTACCCGTGAGATGGTCGCAGAAGCCACACACAGCTCGTACTCCTGATATTCGGACGCACGGTTGCTGTGATCCGTCCAAACCACGTATAGTCGCCTGCAGGAAACTACAACAAAGACAAGCAGGAAACTACAACAAAGACAAACACGTTTCACATTCATAAATTACCATAGTTAATTGATATTTAATTTTCGATTATTTAAGTATTTGAACCAAGAGTTTGCAGTATTCATTACCTCTGAGTTAACTCTTGTGACATGGCTGTTGCAAATCTACTTGCCATCCATAAACAGCGACCAAGCAAAAATGGAGAATCTGCAAATATCAATGTACATTTGTCTAAGAACTTCTATCTCTCATCTATGACACAAGCAAATGACATTACCACCGAGTTATTCTCACTAATAAAGATCCACCTCACTGTCCCCATTACTCACCGGACATGTTAAGATCAGCTAGCACCACATTAGTCAGAAATCCGTTCAGGTCCAACTGGATTTTATTCCCTTCGATACTTTCAACGATCAACGTACGAACACTTCCCACGGCCAACATTATGCTTTCATGTATTTTCCACCTGAAGACAAAACAATTGACACATATAACTGTACACAAGGGAAATTTTTTCAGTGTAAACTAGCCACTTTTATGAAACAGTCAAAGAACAAGATGCTGGATGAAATTCATAGATACATACCAATGCTGAGCACCAGCTGTTTTTGCTGCCTCTGCCTCCTGAAGATGTCGCTGCACAGCCGAACATAAACCGACAGACGATTCTTTTTGGAATTCACTGGATAATGACTGCAAAATATAGATGTTCTCGCATTGGGAACCGATTCTTACATAAACATATTATTTCTTGCCACTAATTTATCACTGTCTAGATGTCAAATTGATGACATAACACACATGGAATAAGCATCGAGTCGCGCATCGGCGGGCTCCTCACTACTGAGGATGAAACCTCTAAACGGCCGCAAGAACACTTCCAGAACTATGAGAGCAATAGTTGGTTGTTCAGCAGTGGGTAGTTTTGAAACAACTGCAAAACACTGTGAATCAACAAAAATCTTACCAGCAGTAAATCTTGAGCGGAGATTCTCACAGAGTAAGAAAATGTATCATCATCTTCATCCTCTACAAACTGGTCTGGATTTGCCATCCACATTCTTTCCTGAAAAAAAAAAAAAACAGTACATCACAACGATGCTATAATGCATGAGTACGTAGATTTCAAAGGTAATAAGTTTCTTTACGTAACACCAAGAGAATAAATATAATTATTATTCTTAAATATTACTAACAATTTAATATATCTGTACCTGTTCTTCTGTAATTTGCATATAATGTAGAACGTAATATAGCAGTTGGTCCAGTGTTTTCTTCACCGTACTTTTGAATTTTGCAGTTTCTATCAAACCATGTATGAACTCGAACACACTGTATACCAAATTCTCGAAACCCAAGACTTCACCTGCAAAGAAAGATGAGAATTTATGAATAAATAAACCTCCTCCATAATCAAATAAGCACTGTTAACAAACTTTTTACTTGTACTTCCACCAGTAGAACTATTCTGAACACCCAAAACACATTTCTGCAATGCAACAATTTATTGTTTGTTCGAAACTTCAGCTTATTTACCATGCAGTAGAAAACTACAAACTTCAACAGATAAACAGTAAACTGTACATACGTTCACCTACCAAATTATCAAATACATTAGTTTAGTTGTAACTGAGTAGATTTTATCTGAACACAAGTTTCATTAAAATAGCTCCTGGAGATAACTACACAAATTCGGTTCCAAATAGAATTCATTTAATCTTTATGAATTAATGGTGCATTTACACTGCCCGAGACCGATACCAAGACCGAGACAGATACCGAAAACAAGTACATAGAACCCAAAAGGAATCTGTGTTGTCATCTGTCTCTATGTAGTGTGAACACCTCCACACAATCCTATGTAACCCGTTTTTTATGTCTCGGTATCGGTCTCGGGCAGTGTAAGCACATCTTTACTCAGTGTAAACTCTTTGGGAGGCGATGCCAAGGCAAATGTTTATGCAAACGAAAGGACTTACCATCAGAGTCAACTGGATCGTCGGCATCGTCGGTGTTATTCACTACTGTACGAACGTAACTATTAAATTATCAAGGAGCACTGACGAAAAAAATTGAAATTTCTTCCATGAGCAATTGCAAGACAGCGAACGAATTCCAAGCTTCAAATTCATATTCCTATTAAATTTCAGTTAGACTCTCTCAAAGCACCCTTATTCATTACTTAAATTTACCACTAATTCAAGGAAGGATACATGTCAGCGCTCTGTGTCAGTGTGTTCCAGACAGGAGGTAGTATTTGTGCTAGCCACTGCGACATGGTGCCTGGAAAATTCTTCACTAACGTAGTCAATGCCTGCAATAAAATGAGTTCAGGTTCCTTCATAAAGAGTCCAAAGATGAATGGTCCATTCATTCATGAAATCAATTGAATTTCATGTTGTTGTTCTCTGGTCTGAGTGTCTTTTTCTTGCTATTTTCCTTTTAGTGAAAAATATTCACTTACAAACCTTTAAAACTTCCATTTTCAATCCACTGTCCGAGGTCACCCCATCAGGGATTTGAATGGCCTGAACAAATGCTTCGGTAAATTGTGGTAGAAGTGGGAATAGTAATTGTTTTGCAGCACCCTGTAACAAAACAAATTGAAACTACAATAATCACATCTAAAGACCACATCCAAAAGAATTATGTCCGAATTTTTTGGGTTCAGTATTGTTGGCCAATAACCTGGAAAAATCTTACTTTTTGTAATTCATTCATTGTTGCAATAAGACCCGCACAGGTATTAAAAATGTCCACAGCTCTGCCTCGTGTTCGGATACTGTAAACCTACAATTATGAAATAACATTTTACTGTCCACGTCACACTTTTTAATCTCCATACTGCTGTCAATATGGTTCCTAAAAAAAATAAAGAAAAATTACCTCTGCTTGTGTAAAAATTTTGTACATCTCTGGTAAAATGACTGGGGCAACTTGTGGCATTTGTGTATCCGTTACTTCTCTGCAAAATTCTGCAAAACACAGACAATTCCATTTTCGCAAATAACTTGCATCTAGTCGCCTTCTGTTCCTCAAACATTCTTTTTTAAAAGAAAATGTTACAAACCTGTCAATACTCTCATAGCACCATGCACAGCATCACTATTGCCACTTGTCAGCGCCTCCATTAAGATTCCAAACAGTTCTGGCCACGCCTCAGGCCAGTCCCAGTGTGCAATAGCAGACACGGCATAAGCAACACTCGATCGAACCTTGCTGATGGTTTCTTTCAGACCGACTGGTAGGATTTGTCTGATAGAAGCCTTGGCCTGAAAAATGTCACACCCAGTTATTTGACACTACATCACTTCCAATTAACTAAATCTGTCTATTAAAATTTTGCCTTTATTTCATTCACTCTCAACACATTAGTCAATGTTCACACCAGATTCAACTGTCCCAGCTTTCTAGTCTTCTCTTCCCTTTTTCTTGACATTTGTCCCGATTATCGATACTTACTGCATCACTAGTTTCTGGAGGCCTGAATTTTTCTGACATTTGAGCCCAATGAGCTTCAACATATTGCTTGAGTAAGACAGACGCCAGCTGACGAATCGCAAGGGCACCCTGAGGATCAACTGTCAACTCTGCCAGATGCACTCCAAACTCTACAACGACAACAACGGCGTTGAAACCACCGGGACGTCTTCCTTTTATCACAGCCACTTTTCATGAAGTACACGGCTTTTCCTTGCAAGATAAACACCTAAACTACTGTATAATGTTACTACAGGAGTGTACCTGGTCACTACAAGCCTTAGTGACTTTGTTGTAGTGCTGTAGTAAGATTTTGTCACTATAAGTGGATTTTTTGGCTATTATGTGATGTCACTCCCTAAAAAAATAGATGGTTTTCCCATAGTAGTCACTACAAAAGTCACTACACTACAAATGTCAATTTTTTTCTCTAAAGAGAAAAATTTCAAATTTACTTGAAATCCTTTATAAGAGGGCTTGTAGTGTTTTTTTCTCTATATAGATCTAGACGAAAATTTGTCACTACAAGGGTTCCAATGACATGAAATCGCAATGCTGTGATAAAAGAAAGTCTACCCAAAACACCTTTATCTGTAAAGTCCAAGTGTCAATATACACAGGGGGCTTCTGAAGCAGAATGGGGACATTGTCAATGACTGACGAAAAATTATTTACGACACACAGAATTTATGACCAGTAAATCATTTTACTGAGTCGATTGAGAAGATCCAGACTCATGTGCAAGGATCATTCCAAGTAAGAACGGAGTGCAGGGAGGTTACTGGGTTGTCAATCCTACACAAACCTTCAGTTACTTCAAGAGCTTTAATTTGTTCCTCTCCTGCCGCTCTAACATCGTGCATAGGGGATAAAATAGCCGAAAGGCTTTCAAAAAGTGCTTCTTTCAAGGATCGATTTCTCTCCATGTCTGCGGCCATCTTGGAAATATCAGCCTCGCAGATTCGGCGCCAAAATATTATATTTTTTCTTTATATCTAAAAGCATTCATAATGTGTATGCTGATATCAATAAATATAAAAAAATAATATTAACTATATGTGTTATTTTCAGACGCCATAACACTATTAATTTCGCAACCATCGGGCATCTGCCACGCTGGTTCCGGTTTAGTCCGTTATATCTGACTTCCAGCTGAAGGATTCACCCTATTGTATTAGATGCCATACGATATTACAGATTAATTTCTGAAATGGATTGTCAATCTATATTTGCATAATATATACACAAATATTACTTCATATACATACAGAATTACATTAACCAAAAAAATGGAAATGCACAAATTTTATGTGATTTAAAAATTGCTTCCATATGAGAGATTGTTAAAATCTGTTTCTTGTGCTTTTTTTCTCGTGATTAGTTTCTTCCAGAAAGTGCTTTTTTTGACTGTTTTAGGCTGTCAAATCTCCTATTTTCTTCAGTTATTCAGAAAAATTTAATTATGAGCAGCTCGTTTTTGAATGTGGCAGGAATGTAGATGGAGTGGTAGGGATACTCAGAAATCTTAATATTTTGATTGAACTTGTTTGAACTTTTTGCACCCAGTAATAAAACATGAATTTATGCATTCACATTTTAATAAAAAGTGTTTTTTTCTCTCTCTCTCTCTCTCTCTTTCTATCCCTTTTGCTTTTATTTCACGCAAAATGACCACATAAGAGTAGACTGTATAAAGTATTATTAATATGAGAATCCTATAGATTACATAGATTTACCTATTGAACCTTGGTAAGGCGACAGATATTGGAGCGTGAAAATATCAAGTCAACGCCACCTACTCGGGCAACAAGAAAAAGGGCCACGTTGAAGCCGGCTTTTTGGGAAACTGGTTAATTTTTGGCAAAAAACAAAATGCAGGGAATGAATTTTGAAATCTTGATATTCTCTATGCTACTAGCATCAGGCTGCGGTGCAAGTCAGGATGTAATAGACCGCAATCTAGTCAATAGCAAGGTTGAAAGAACCATAGATCTTACAACTCATCTGCCCAAGATCAGTGCAGTAATCACCATTGAAAATACTGGATCATCAAGTGTCAAATCATTCCTGTTTGCAGTAGACAGTGATCTCAGTGCACACCTGTCTATAGTGGCTGCTGTGGTAAGTTTATTGCTTCAGTCAACAATTTTACTTTCGAGGTTGCATCGAAAAGAGTGACACACCCCTCACATGGGGTATCTTAGATCTAGATCTATTGAATTGTTCGGTATCATTTTGAGGGTGAATCGAAGAGGGACTTGGGGGAAAAAAAAGTATCAATGTTAGTTGATACCTATAAAGGGTCCTCGGGGCTGCTCACTGCAAACCTTTAGTGACATTTTCCATTTTGAGGTTGGGATTTCGCGATAGATGTGTGGATAAAAAATCTATTCAGAATATTGATTCACATGTTTATAGGCGAAATCATCAGACGAGGATCACAAGCTGGATGTTACAGAAACAAGTGTAGCAGGAGATCAGTAAGTTTGTGATATTAATCATTTTCATCAAACAAAAAAATGAGTTTGTAGTAGTGATCAATAAAGTTCATGTGTCAAATGTGTTGAACGGGTTGATTTTAAAATCAAATAACTCACATACATCGTTTGTGCTCATCTGTAATGAGTATTACTTCTTTTTCAGGAACAAGTACTATCGTATCAACTTCGCCTCTAGTTTGGCAGCTGGGAAAGAAGTAACGGTCACAGTAGATTCTTTTTTCACCCATGCTCTGAAACCCTATCCTACACAAATCGCACAGGCTGAAAAGCAGTATGTGCAATTCTTTGGAAATGCACATTTCTATTCCCCATACAAGACGACAACTCAAACCACAACAGTTAACTGTGCATCCAGTACCATTGAGAGTTACACCAAGACGGTGAAGCCTGTTTCTCAAAGCGACAGTTCAATTACATACGGACCATTTGAGAACAAAGGGCCATTCTCACAGGTATGTCGACATTATCTACTTGCTCTTCTACGAACTATGTTCGTTTGTTAAAAACATGTCCTTGTTAGTGGTCTAGTGAAAGATTAATCAAGTTTTTACTATAGCAGTATTATTTATTTTGCTTTTTCACAGGCACCAATAACCATTCATTATGAAAACAACTCTCCATTCCTCACCGTGACTCACATGACTAGGGTAATTGAAGTGTCACACTGGGGCAACATCGCTGTAGAAGAGACTCTTGATCTGTATCACAGCGGTGCAGAACTGAAGGGACCATTCAGCCGATATGATTATCAAAGGCAACAGGATGGAGCCTCATCTGTTAAATCTTTCAAAGTAAAAATTTTATGTGTGTTTTTTTTTCAACGGATATAATTTCCTATTAGAATATGAACAAGAGATAAATGAATTTTTGCTATCATTTGAAAACATATAGCTGTGACAAGTAAGTTTGCTTTATTGATGAGGACACTATGTTTTAAATCTGTAGTCAGTTGCCTGGTTGGTTATTTCTGTCCAGTAAAGAAATACGTTCTATGTATTTACAGACGATGCTTCCAGCTGCAGCAAGGGATATTTACTACCGTGATGAGATTGGGAACATCTCAACCAGTCACTTGCGTGAAATGGATGACAGTGTAGAACTGGAGCTGAGACCAAGGTTTCCCCTGTTTGGTGGTTGGAAGACCCACTACTACATTGGATACAATGTGCCGTCATACCAGTACTTGTACAACAGCGGTTGGTATCAGTTTGTATGTATGTTGCAGTGTTGAAAAACAATTTCTACAAGCGACAGCAGTGAAGTTTTGTTATTTTAACAACGGTACACATTTCTGTGTTTTGTTGCTAAATGTTTTTAACAATCCAGATATCGTTTCTCCCTTTAGGTGACAAGTATGTTTTGAAGATGCGGTTCTTGGATCATGTCTTTGATGACCAAGTGATCGATCACCTAACTGTTAAAGTTACCTTGCCAGAAGGCGCCAAGTAAGTTTAAAGTTGATTTGGTAAACGTTTAGATATGTGCCCGGAAAGCTTTTACACAACTCATTGTTATTAACACAAATTATCTCTACTCTAGAAATTTCAAGTGGGACATGCCATACCCAGTTGACTATGGTAAGACTGAGACCCTCAAGACTTACCTGGACACAACAGGACGACCAGTGTTGGTGACCCACAAGTCAAATCTGGTTGAACAACACATCCAGGACTTCGAGGTAGTAATTTATTCTGAAACGGATCGTATTAATTTTACTACAGAAATTCTCAAATAATCTTAAGTGTTTGAAACAACACAACTTCAGAATAAATGTTGAAGATATCAAACGTTTTGTCCGTAAAATGCATGAAATTACCCTGTACAGACTATTCATTCCAACTAAAATATTCGATTGCAGCTGAAATACGAATTTCAAAAGATACTCCTGCTGCAAGAGCCGCTTCTGCTGGTTGGAGCTTTCTACCTTCTCTTCGTCATCGTTATAATCTACGTGAGACTGGACTTCTCAATCACCAAGGTAACACTGCCCAGAATTGTCATTTTAACTGAACAGTGAAAATATCATACGTAGTGAAGGTTGTTGCCAGCATTTTCTCTTGTTCCCACGCACACTTACTTCGTTCATTAAGTTGATTTCACGCAATAGAATATAAAATGAGGCATGACGAATCCAGACTATTTATATTGTCTGAATCAACTAAAATTTCGCACTTTTAAAACTGTTCTTTTTAGGATGAAGCAAGCGAGAGCAGAATGCGCGTTGCCAGTCTGATCGAACAGGTTCAGGGTCTCCAGGACAGACGCAGCGCCTGCTACCAGAGCTATGACGACACCATCAACAAGTACAAGTCCAGCAAGGTGAGGGTCACACCGTATACCATATTTGTCGTTACTGTCGAAATGCGAAACACCACTTTGGAAAATTATTTTGCGTGAAGCGAAAATCAAATTAAATGGAATGTCATGACGAGAACTATTACCGGGAGACTACTTAAGGTTTATCGATCAAAATATCACGTCCATTCATGAGATTTATTTTTTGCTGTAGGATTCTACGTCGTTCAACACGAACAGAAAGAAGGTGGACTCCGATTACAAACAACTGACTCAGCAAATATCGGGCCTGCTGTCGAAACTGAAAAATGAGGGATCTGATGCAACTGAGAAGGTAACATAAGGACTAACATTTGAAACACAAGACACATTAATTTTCGGTAAACAGTGAATGTTGTTTACTGATAAATTGTTTCCCTTTAAATTTCTTGGTATCAATTTGAAAATAAAACATCTTTACTAATATCTACTCCCTTGTATTTATTCTTCTGTGGCTTTAGGTCCAAGAACTGCAGAAGTTGGATGGGCAAGTTCGCGACCAGGTTAACCTTGCTATCCAGTATGCTGAGAAGTTGATTGCTGGCAAGATGTCCAAGCAACAGTATTTGGAGTATGAAAATAACGTTAAGACAAAGCGCGACGAAGTTTGCAGGAAGATGGATTCACTTCTCAATACATTATAAAAAATAACAACTTGTTCATCAATCACATGTTAATAACTTATCATGGACATTCATCAATTCATTTTCAATTATCTGTATAGTTACGGCTATGAAATATTGCAAAGAAGCATTCTGTTTTCCAAAATGTATTATAACCGTAGCAATACAGATTAGCATATCATTTTCTGAAGTTGTTAGAAGTGTAATTGTGCAGTTTGTTGTTTGCTTTTGAATGTTGTGATGTATATGAGCGCCACAATCATGTTGGGCTTCAGATTTATTTCTCAATGAGAGTCAAAAGCATCACTGACCTCAGTATCCATATTTTGAAAAGATGGCAAGATCGAAATAAAATAGTTTCCACTTCAATTGAAAACTTGTTTTGAAAAAAAAAGAGATTATTGTTAACATTCCTGATCATTGTACGTAGAGTTGTGATGAATGAATAGCATTATATCGTGTGATAAATAAATGAGTGAAACCCTGAAAATCAAGGGAAAGTACGCTTAGGATTTAGTTTTCTTTTTTATGAACATTCGCTTCAGGTACGTGCCCCGAAACTTCCATATCGGTGAGGGAAATGATTTTTCCAAAGCATTAATTGGACAATGCCAGAAATAAAAGCTGGCAAAGAAGCTCTGTAAATAGATTCTGAGGAATTAAAATAGTATCTGGAGTGGGATAGTACAATAGCCTGGGTATCTCGATTCTGATTTCAACTTGGGTCTCTGAATAAAATTTATCTTCCCCAGGGCCTGGTCTATTACTTTTAAGTTTTTGCATAATTCATCACATCCTGCCAGAATTGAAATTCTATGGGTTGCGACCATTGGATGTATTGGTAGGACATGAGAAACTATGCAAAAACTTGCTTGTTTCTTCATTCCCGAATTTGCTGACAGTCCCACAAAACCATAAGGGTGCATTTATATTGGAGCGAAAGCGATACCGCTTGGAATGCATTGCTACTGTACTGTGCTGTTTATTTACATTGGAGCGATTTCTCTGCGAAAGCGGAAGCGATGTCGCTTCGCTTTCAAGCTGGATGGGTTGCAACCTGTTTTTGGCGCGATTCACTCCGTGTTGTACCGGGTTCTCAGCTGCTGTTTTCCGTGTTGTACCATTTTTAGGTGGTTTAAGTTTACACTTAAACGACCTTATAGCATAGCGCATGGCAACTTCGAATCAGCAATTTGGGACACTTCCGGTTGGAATTTTTTTGTCAAATTTGGACTCAAGACAGCTTATGACATCTCCTAGGACCC
>JBCAUG010459773.1:0-15632 GCA_038406175.1 Haplosyllis leylae
ACCTGAGTACCCCCCCTGGACCAGACCTGAGAACCCCCCCCCTCGGTCCAGACCTGAGTACCCCCCCCCGGGACTTGGTACGCCGCGGTCGGTATGCCTCTTGCGTTCATGCAGGAGGACTTTCTTGTAACAACTGATTTTTACTGAAATGGCCGTCATGGTCATGGTGTTACCTGTTCCTGTACATCCGCCTCCGTCACTTCAGAACGAGTCCGGACGGTAAAACCATCGGCTGGTCCCCTGGTGGTGGTTATTGGAACCACGGTGGTTATATTAGATAAAACCATGGCTGCCGCTGTTTCAGCAGAAAGTGAAGTTTCGCATTCAGACGAACTGTTAGCCGGATCGTACCCAAGGTCGTCCGACACCTGAACAAAAACAAGACAGTCGTGAACTTTTGGCACAACCATAAAAAATACAGGTCCTCGACATTCCAAATGACAATATGGTAACCATTGGTCAATGTTTCAAACAAATTTTGAATGACAGAAAATCCTTAGTGTTTTTTTGAACATCAGAAATCTTTTTCTCACGAAGTTGTTTCGCTATGCAAAAATAAAAATCCTTGTGGTACATTTGTCTGGGCATACAGGCAGAACACAATGATATATGATGGGAAACAGGTACTGCTGGAAAATACTTGACAAGTCATACAGGTATTGCTGGTAGATACTTACGCTGGTAGATACTTATTTTAATGCACAGATACTACTGGAAGATACTTACCCTGGCATACAGGTACTGCTGGTAGATACTACCCAGGGAGGCGCTTGCCACATAATACAAGATGATGATTGGCTCAACTCTAGTCCACCATCGGCGGCATCTGTGTCGAACCATCTTCACTTCCGGTTCTTCTGCGCCTTCCACTGTTTCCCTTTCCGGTTGTTCACCAGTTAGGTCCGGATTTATCTCCGGTTCCTGGACGCATGCGTCGGTACTTGTTTCCGGGTTACGTTGCTCTGTGCTTCCGTAATTGGTTTGACTGTTCATGTCTTCAGGGTCAGTTTTAACATCGCATGGCTCTGATTGGGACATGGCTCTTCAACGTGACAGGAAGTGGAGGCAGATGTTGGAACGTAAGGAACCGACATCAAAACCAGAATTCAAAGGATATTATTCTAACGACAACACTCCACGAATATCATTTAACCACACCTGTGCTCGGAGCGTACACTAATGACACACTAAAATAAAAAGTTTCCGTTTGCACAGATGTTCTTGTACAGTTTTTGCTTATGTGTAATGGAAAGGTTTGAATGAGTTCTCATGAGTCTGTCGTTCACATCGTTCTAATATGTTCCAAAACAATTTAATTGTGTAAACAGTGAAATAAGTATGATTCAGCTGTCGCCGTCAATCACCAAAAATCCATTGCAAAACAAGAATTCACTCACATTTGATCAGCTCTTCTTATTAAACTCCGACCAATCAATGTCTGTGTGTGATTATGTATATGTTAAAACACTGGTTGGAGTTGTTTCAACTAAAATAATTTGTTCGAGTGCCTTTAGGCACGAGAATGAATTATTTTTGTTTAAACAACGATCAACTAGTGTTATAACTATTTTAAAAAATGATTGGCACCTTGAGAACCCCTATAGGAAGACTGATTCACTATCAGAATTTACTTTACTTGGCCTAACATATTGTTCCATTATTCAGTAAGTTTTGCTCAGAAATCTTCAATATTGTATGGGAGCCTTCTTTGTACTTGGGCTCAATTGTCTGAGGTGACGGAATATGCAAATTTGCCTTTTAAGGACCGGGTAATGGCCTACAAAGTCAGGGGAGCAAAGTGCAAAACAATAGCACGGAGAGCCACTGAGTCACATGGAGCGACCAGCATGCCCTTCTGTGGTCATAGCTTGTTTGGTCAGCTAACCGCATACATCACATTGCTCCTTTCGAAATATTGGCAATTTTGGATTAATTTTTACACTATGAAGGAGTACAAGGATCTGTCTGAAATTTTTATTGGACACTGTCTGGATACCTGTCTGTCTGCAACTAAAAGGATTAAGTTCTGTAACCATTATTCCTGGGAGATTTTTTGCTTCAAAGTTGACAAAAAAGTTGGATAATGCCCACAAATTTTCGGATTTAGCTGCTTCAAAAACAAGGTAAAAACTACCAAAATTCGTAGTGTAAAGTGTTCTAATGACTCCAATTAGTTCATAAATGTCTTAATTAGTAAATTTTACCCTGAGAAGTTGTGTCATACCTGTGATCAATTTCGTATTTCAGATTTGGTGCACTTTTAGTGCACCCAGGTCAGTGCACTCAAGATGCCAATTTTTGAGCCAGGTGTCAACTCTGTGTTGGAGTTCCCTTCAGAACAATAGAAATCAAAGGTGAAATTCAATGCAGAAAAGATGCCCTCCTCTGAATAGACGAAAGGTGCCAGAGTTTTTTAATACTACCGAAATCTTTAAAATGTTGGTGTAACTTCTTCCTTTTCCACTGGTTGCGAAATTTAAAACCATTCTGGAGAATCGTGAAAAGCAGTCGCCGAAAATAGATCAGACTGTCTGGTCACAAACAGCTTCTAGTGGAATCAATGAAACCATAGCAACGTAAAAACATGGCGACAGGTGAAGCAAAAAATGTTTGATGTACCGACCAGGGATGGAATCAGCGACAAGGACTTTAGGAAGGTAGGGCATCAACACTATCATTACCGACCACGCAAGGCTCTAGTCTTGGTGGGGGGGGGGGGGGCGACATAGGGGGTACCGTAACCAAGTGATCCCACCCTGCGTCCCCCCCCCGCCCCCAACCGCTAGATTAAGGAATGGGTTGTTGTTGTCGGTATTACCTCATAATGTTAACCTTTCTATGCGTTTATCTAGGTAAGTAGTAAAACATATCCCAGTAGGTAGTAAATCAATGTATCTGCACAAATCCAAATAAAGCTTAATTTTTCACTAAATCTACTGTAGCCCCTTTGATATTCATTGTAAAGGCTTTGTATAGGTACCAATCAACTCAGAAGGTCATTGTATACATTTTCAGCTAAACTTTTGTTGCAACAGATATCATGGGCAAGTTGCTCCACTCCTTGCTCTGATTTGGGAAATTGCAAATGTTTAGAGAAAATGTGAATTCTATTTCTCTTTTCTGCCATATCCACTCTATTTTTGGCATGCTTAGCATATTAATTAGTCCACTGATGCTGTAATTACACAGTCTGTTGTGGTAATCTAGTAATTACTTGGCCAATGGGGTCATTATGACTTTTCAGCCAAAGTTTGATTCAGGGGATGCACAAGTGTTTTTACATCAAAAGAAATGTAAATGACATGATTTGAGTACAAACGGAGCGCATATGGTAGAAAACTATGTGAATACAAATTGACCACTACTTTTCCAGATCCATGATCCAAAATGAGAGACAAAAATCCAAAGCTCAAATGCACAGAAAGGTTAAATTACAATGTTAAAATTTCTAAGTCACAATGCAAAGAGTGGTAAAGTTTCAAGTCAAAATTTCATAAGTTAATATACAGAATGGATTTTATTAATGCGGGGCTGTCTTGTTTTGTTCAAGTTTTCGAAAAATTCCATGAAAGTTTACAAATCTGCCACTGCGAACTCGGCAGGAAACGTTCTTAAGTATTTTTGACTGAATTTTTCTTATCAAATCTAAATGCACTTGGGGTCACTTTAATGTAATGACATCAACTAAACACTTAACGTATTGTTGGGTCAAGATACTACAGTCCAGACAAGGACAAAGTACTTCTCCCAAAACACTCTGTTTCCTGTTCCTGTTGTATCAGCTGATTGGAACGAACGCTTGGTGCGCTTTTTGTGTTTTCAATTTCAACTGACTTTCCAGTACCCCTGCCCATTGGTGAAGGTTTGGGGGGGGGGGGGGAGATATGCAGCCCTCTGAGGACCAAATTGATTTAATTTCATTGTGTTTTAAAATCAAATTTAGTAAAAATTCCGGGTGCAGCCCGAACCCGGGAGAAAAGTTTGCGCAAAACTAAGACACTTGGTGTTCTACAGTTTTGTTATGTTCGCTTGATTGTTATTGAGGGACGTAAAGGAATTACACTTACCTTCTGATTGTATTGAGTCATTATGTCCTAAATCAACAGGTAACAGAGTTTATAATCCTTATCTCTCATCAAAAAACCAATGATCAGTCTCTAATTGATTTACTGTGCTTCTACCAACCATTCTGTACACTGGCAACTAGATTATGCAGAAATCTGGATCCCATTGACCAACCAGTCTGTACAGAAATCAGATTCACTGTGGTTGTACCAGTCCAGCTAGAAACCTGATTTATTAAATTTTATGGACTGCGCATAATTTCCAACTCCTCGACAGGATCGTCACTTGAAACGGATGAGAAGAGTTCCACGCAGCGCAATTCATCGCAAACACATTACGGTTCAATTATCTTTGTTAAAACAGGCTTTTTTTAATCCCAATAGCCATGGTTAATGCACTTTCCAAAATGGGTCACGTCTTCTAAAAATGGGTCACGTATATTTCCATAAATAGAGCAGCACGTGTCAGTTTCAATGCTGACGTAACTCTTAAAACAGTTCAGAAATTAGAGCAGAGATACATTACTAAACTGATTTCAGGGAAAACATGCTTAGTTCTCCATGTTTTATTCTTCCAGTGTTGACATAAATAACATGCTGATAATGTAGTCTTCAGTAATCCTATATAAGTAACTGCGTTACAGATATAACCCTGATAAGCCACTGTAAAACTGATAAAAGTAAAACTGATAAAAGTAGGCTTCGATAGTTCACACAGGTGCAAATCTTAAAAAACAGGCTTAAATAATTCACTCCATATAATAAAAACACTTTTGTACGTACGTAGTTCGACGGGAGGCTATGTTTTCACAGGTGTTTGTCTGTCTTTAAATAGGGGGGTACCCCACTAGGGGATGGGGTCCCCCCAGCCCGGAGTGGTACCCCTCCCCCCCCCCCCAGCCAGGACTGGGTCCCCCGGGATAGCACAGCAAAGCGACCACTTGCTACGCGGCAGCCGGTATGCCTCTTACCTTCGCGCAGGAATTCAAATTAATAACACATTTTCTTGTTGAGAAAGGAGCACATCCATGCACCTCTAGGAAAACAAAGAAAGTTTCCGCCTTCATGGAGTCCGAGAAGGGACGCAAGGCTTTACCTGGGATCTTCTCACACCAACTTTTCTTTGCAAAGTTTCCCGAGAAACCCTATGCGCTCGAAAGAAGGCGCGACCTGAATCCGCCAACTTTTATTTGTTCCAAAGAGGGTCCCAGTTACTGGAAGGATTTTTATTTGTTCTGAACAGACGCCTGAAACGGAGGTCAGAAGCAGGGAAACTAGTGGCGGATGTCGGGACGCAAGGGAAGCGCCCCCGGCCAAAATTTCTTCATTTTTATGCACTTAAATTTGTCAAAGAGTGAGTTGGTGCCCGGCTTAGGGGTTGGTGCCCCTTCTGGGAAATCCTGGATCCGCCACTGGAAACAGAACGCGAAACCCGATGTCCATGTTTTCAATGAGACATTGGTAGAAGAGAAAGACGGCAAACATCAAAGACAATTTTTACTTTCGTGGTTGTTTTTTCTCTCAGTATGAATCACCCTTAACGTAATAGTGAACACAGTTTGATTATCGTATCTCTAAGGGTTTGTTTACAATGATTAATTCCGATTGCGAATTCGACGTCGCAAACTGCAGATTTTTGGAATTGGTAAGTTACTCATCATTTTGAGAAATCACTAAGAATATAGATTTTGCGACGCCGCCATCGCTCAGTGTGAACCGATCCTAACGTTATACGTCATGTTACACAGGCAGCAATACGTCGCTGTGCGAACTCTTGGCGGTCGCGCTGGTGGCCGTGGACTCCGCTCCCACAGATTTTTGACGCCGGTATGCCGTCTCCTGCCCCAGGTCGACCATTGACACCACCTCTCCGCCACCGGAGGGCGCCAGTGAACTCTCGTGCCGGAAGTGATACGATACACACACAACCTGCAATCCAAGCGAAACTTCGTACGTGACATTACTTTTTACCGCCCACGTACGGGGGGGGGGTACTCATCGGGGTACCCCCCCCCCCCCGGGGATAGGACAGCATAGCGAACACTTGGTACGCGGCGGGCGGTATGCCTCTTGCGTTCACGCAGGAGGACTTTCTTGTTCTTTTAATTAGTTTAATAGTAGAATTTTTGAATTTGTGTTAATAGTAAGATTTTGTTGGCCTGCACAAACAACAGCACTGATCTTTTGTATCAAAGTTGTTGGCAATTTGAATAGATTTTGGTGTCAGTCAGTTGCTGACTCGGTGAAAACGATTACTTCGAAGTGATAGAGACTCACCGTGTAGAGAGCCACGACTATCCCCAGGAAGCCTCCCGCTACCACGTCAGACACGTGGTGTCTATTATCGCTCACACGTGACACGCATGCGTACAGCGCGAGAATCACAACGACGACTTGAACGAGCGACTTGAGCAGAACGGAAAAGGTGATGAGCAGCCGATCCTCTATGTAAATCTGAAACAGTCACGAAATATGGCTCAATCTGTGACTCTACCTGAGGTCTATTTCTGAGGCTGCTTGGTACTGTGTATTACCACCCTTGTTCCCTTTCTGGAACCGTTTCTGGAACAGCCATTGTCTGGAAAGACACCTACCCACCCAGGCTGGAACACCACCCTGTTATGTGTTAACAGTATGAAATCCCAATCTATCTGAAACCCCTCGATGGCCAGTTCTATGAGGAATGGAACTCTGGCCTGTCGTTAGCTCAATTCCGCGAGTAGCCTTTACTCACCACGAGGAAGGTAGCGGAGAACATGGCTAGACTGGCGTGTCCGGAAGGAAAGGACGATCGAGCATCTGACTCCTCAGCATCTGTGACGTCATCTGCACAGGAGACGTCCGGGATGTACCGCTCACTGAAACAATGACACGCATTCACGTATTCATCAACAGTTTATCTACCCTCCAGTACGGCTGGGATCAAGGGGACGATGCCCCCCCCCCCCCACGCGACCCTGTAAAAATTGGTCATAAAAAACGGCCACAAAAGCGGGCTGCATAGACTTCGTGTTTCCTTGCCCCGGCTCAGTTCCTGCTGGAACAGTTGTAGTGTTACTCACCTGTTGGTAGAGTTGTAGTGTTACCCACCTTCTAGTACCTTCTAGCATTGTTACCCACCTGCAGGTACAGTTGTAGTGTTACCCACCTGCTGGTACAGTAGTATTGTTACCCACCTGCTGGTATAGTATGTTACCCACCTGTTTGTATAGTAGTATTGTAACCCACCTGTTGTGGTACAGTTGTGGTATTACCCACCTGTTGTGGTGCAATAGTATTGCTACCCACCTGTTGTGGTACAGTTGTGGTGTTACCCACCTGCTGGCATAGTAGTTGTGTTACTTACCTGCTGGTATAATTGTAGTGTTACCCACCTGCTGGTACAGTTGTAGTGTTACCCACCTGCTGGTACAGTAGTTGCTTTACCCCCCTGCTGGTACAGTAGTTGTGTTACCCACCTGCTGGTACAGTTGTAGTGTTACCCACCTGCTGGTACAGTTGTAGTATTACCCACCTGCTGGTACAGTAGTTGTGTTACCCACCTGCTGGTACAGTTGTGGTGTTACCCACCTGCTGGTACAGTTGTAGTGTTACCCACCTGCTGGTACAGTTGTAGTGTTACTGACCTGCGTGTACAGTTGTAGTGTTACTGACCTGCGTGTACAGTTGTAGAGCCCTAGGTCAGGCCTGCACGTGTCCATGAAGTGGGGTCTCAATCTGCCGATCATCGTCTTGAGGCTCATAGTGACGAGCAGTGTGAGGGCGGCACCGTACAGGAACATGGCGATCAGCTTCAGGGACGAGATGAGGAACTGCTTGATGCGTCCGGAACACTGTCTGCCCTGGATGAACTTGCTGTACAACTCTAGAAGAACGATCTGTAACAAGAGAACCGTGTGGCTTATCTCTGTATTTTTTTGTTACCGACCGCGTATGTAGTAGGACGGGAGGTTATGTTTTCACAGGTGTGTGTCTGTAAACCGGGGAGGGGGGGTACTCCGATCATACACGTAGGCAGGGAGCAGGCAGGGGGGGATGTCCCGGGGGATACTCAGGCCCACCGCCAGGGGGATGTCCCGGGGGGTACCCAGCTGGGATGGGGTAACTCCGCCCCCCAGAAAGGACGGTACGTGGCAGGCGGTATGCCTCTTGCGTTTACACAGGAGGACTTTCTTGTTTTGAAAATATTTTTATTGCTGTTGTGGTACATGTATATGATAATAATAAATTTATGAGTTCAGAAAATTGAATTTAAAGTCCAGTTTCATGTTCATGCAGCTTTTCGGAAATATTTGGCCAAATAATAGGCTGGCGGCCCCACCTTGGGGGTTGGCACCCCCGTCTGGGAAATGCTAGATTCACCACTGGGTTCAGTGGCGGATCCAGGATTTCTCATACGGGGTAGCCAGCCTCCAAGGTGGGGGTGCCAACCTATTATTTGGCCAAATTTTTCCTAAAAACTGCATGAAAATCAAAGAATTTGGACCGAGAGGATCTGCCAATGGGTTAGGCCACAGTACTAGCAATCATCGCCAAATATGGCCACCCAGTTAGCCAATGACCTTTGTTGTACCAAGCATTGTTGAGGTGTTAATGAACAAAATAGCATTATGAATTAGTATCCGTGAAAACGATTGGACAGCCGAAAGTGCGACCATTTCTAGTAATGATTCTTGGTATTTTCGCTATTGGCTTAACCTCCCAATATGATAAAAATCACGTCTACCCTTTCTAATTTTAGACTGGCTTCATGAAAATATTTTGATGTTGGCCTTTCACTGATTGGCTCAAAAGAAATGATGTGGATAACTTCTTTAGTTGGTAGATGAAAAATCAGGTAAATGAAATTACATACGACAGATTATATTGAACAGTATTAAACTCAATTTAGCAATAGATGGTCGAATCGAAAAAGAAGAACCATGCTTTATTTCTTTTCATAAGCCACTGGCCAGCACCAAAAGTCATAATCATCAAGTTGGATTGCAATTGTGTAGCGTCGACAGGTTTTATTGACACCATAAATGATATAGATCTAAATTAGTTTGAAAAAATATACTATTTATGGAATTGTAAATACTTATATGTTTCATTTGTATTTCTCAGGAACCATCATATCAATTGGGCGACATTTATACTCTGGCACTTTAGTGAAGTCGATGAATTGGATCCACAAATGCCAGGTCCAAATGATAGCACTATCAAACATAAGCAGGAAATGATCGAAAAAAGTTTAAGACCATCTAATAGATATCCCAATCATAGCATTATTAATTGACATACTAGATGATTGAACTTTTGGTTCCAATCTGATTTCAAATTGTAGAGGGACTCTTTCAGATTCTGAAGTCCTGAGCACATCCAAATTCAACCTATCATGACTGTATCCACTTTCCTATGAAGACAAAGTTGACAATTTTGTCAATAACTATTTCATCACTACTCATTAGCTAAAATGTGTGAACAGTTTCCATCTGTTACAACAATTTTTTTTTAAAAAAAATCGATATTCAATTGCTGTGACTAAATATTACAATATTCCAAAAGGTCTGAATCGTTCAAGTACACTGCTCTGCACTCATTCGTCTCTACGATATATATTTTTGCTTCCAAAATAAATAGTCATCTCCTTTTTTCTCCTGCCGACCATCGTTCTTACATTGTGCCAATAGTGATCACTTCAGATTTGTGAAGTTTTTGCCGAATTGTCTTGACATTCGGTGTGGTGTGCTGAAAACTTTTACAGGAAATAAAAGAGGAAACTATTGACAAACCAGCACGCCAGACTTTTTGGCTAAGTAAGTCTAAACCTTGGGAGGGGTGTGTGCAATGGTTGAAGCTCATCATTAATTTCCAATGCCTAAAAACACTTACCACCCTGTTTTGTAAGTCTTCAGGTACCAAAATTATTGAAAAACCCTGATGTTTCTGTCACATTCCACTGAATTTTCATTGCTTTTATTGAATGTTCTTTTCTAATTACAAATTACAAATTATAAAAGTTCATTTGTGAAGAAATAATAATAAACTACAAACAAGGTGCAAGAGCCAAGGTTTGTGTTTTTATAAAAAAAACTCTTTTATCAAGGAGAAACCACTTTTACGGGACAAGAAAACTGAAACAGTTAACAATCAAAAACTTCAGGTGTTGGAAACAACCACTTCGATGGCAATTTTTTGTACATATTTCTGTTCTCCTCATTAGCTTGGAATTTAATTGTACAGCCGGAGATTTTCTGTCCGTGGCGTGTGGCTCTTCGAAAACTTAAATGCATTTGAGTTGTCAAAAAGATTAGTTACGTAAATTCTAGATATCTAAGGGGAGGACACAGCAATCAAAACGCACGTTAAATAATGAAGTGAACAATTTACCATTGTGACTCCTCTCGTTATGAATCCTCTTTTGTGAATATTGCAGTAAACTAACCAAATGCGCTATAACTGTACCAGACCAAACGACTATGTTACTTTGAAATCGTTTTGACTTTATAATATTTTTTTACCATCAAATATTACCAATCAAACCCACACAAACGCCACTTACTAGTTCAATAGATCTATCAAACGTAGCAAAAGGAAACTTCCGGGCATGAACTTTTTGACGTTCGATACTCTTTTTACGTTTTATGTTTCATTTCTTGTACTTGGAGTAGCATATAACAGGTGAAAACATTCGAAATTAAAAATATGCCATGCGTACAAAAAGTGGATGAAATCATTTCAATGTAAAAAGCATCATTAATTGTCACGAAAAATTGTGTGTTATTACTTCACCAGATCCGTATCATATCCCAAAAACTGATCAGAGATAGTTTTCGGTAAAGCTGTATTGTAACATTTGGTTATTTTCCGAGACAAGTGGGAGCTTCTTTCATCGCTTATTTATTTTCCATTATTTTCTCCCTGACGGTTTTACCAACTCTTAAGTGAGACTTATGTTAAGATAGGATTCACAAGAGCATTTATTAATATAGCTTATTGTTATAATACAATTGCTTCATCAAGTATTACCTCAATTAGCTTCAAAGTGGTAGGTAGTGAGGACAATAGACGAACAAAAGAAAAATATTACTTACCATTAAACATAGAGCTGCATTTCTGCTTATATCCATATTTGTGGAAACAGTTTTGTGCCTTTTTCCTTAATTTCTGTGGCAGGATCTGTGCCTTGAACAAAGTTATACTCCTCGCTGTACACTCTAAATTCCTTCAGGCAAGTTTTGAGATATATCCTAAAGTGTTAATTCAATCAAGTTTAATTTCCTGTTGAAACACCCACTTTATTTCTCTTCTGTTCACTGACGTTTGTGTTTCAAACTTCAGGTGTTAATTAAACTTTCTGATCACAATAAAGATAACAGAATTCCTTCTGTTATTTCAACTTGTCAGACAGTGTTTAAATGTTGGTGAACAAAATGCATGAGAAGCGAGTATCTGTTGAGAATTTGTAAACAACTTGTTTACCAAACAGTAAATATTTCTTCAATGTCTGTGGTCTTTTACAAATATGAGTAGCTGCTGGTAGCCTATATTCGTCACTCTTAATCGAGAAATTCTCATAAGTCAAACTTATCTTCCATTATCTATGAAACTATGATAATAGACTGTCAATCCAGATGAGGGGTTATCAGCAACTTATGTACTCAAATTGACCCCACGTTTTATTGAATAAGATTAGCTCTTCCAGATACTTGTACTTTAATAACTTTTTGTATGATTCATGAAGCTTCCACTATATTTGACTTAAAATTTATTGATGGCACTTCCATAATATATTCTGAGTCATTGTTAGTTTCTTTTCTGGCATAGTGCGCAAATGTGTTTCCTTTTCTAATTTTGGATGTCCGCTTGCGTATGTCACTAATGAAGTACTTTCTTCGTATCAAAGCCGTTTTCCACTCATCTACATTAGTTCTTATATGTATAAACAGTGGAGCTTATGAAGCTGTACTTGAAGTATATGGCTAAATAAGATTGGGCGATGCTAGTGAAAACAAGCAAACTGAAGTTGTCTTGTATGTTGTTGAAGGGAAAGGAGAAAAACTGTATCATTTGGTAAGCGGCGCGGGGCACATCGTTTTAAATCCCAGAAAGCAATATCTGCAGATTGTTTGCAAAACTTAGTTTGCGCATGACCAGTTGTACCTCATTTAAGGTTTTCGCGAACAGCATGAAGTTGACACTTTTGTACAATAATGACATCAAGGGTTTTCAAAAATTGAATATTTGTCAGCTCTGAAGGTCGCTATTTTACACAATTGTCAACTTTGTCTTATTTGCGAAAACTCGATTATTTTCTGACAAATGACAAGTGAAGTTGAATAATACAAAATTCGTGTCAATATCTCACTTCACATTTCTCAGTTAATACGGATTTATCACGCGGTTGCATTAATTAATTGAGAAGTTGACATCTACATATCAGCCACATCCCAGAAAACGACCTTGTAGATCTAGATAGTTTGATCATTTTCTGTTCACTCTAAGAACACCAGTGATATGCTTGAGTATCATTTTCAGTCTCATTTTCGGACGCCAATCAGCCAGCGACGATGAAAACAGAAGGCCGCATGGAACTTTCAATCTGGCTAATTTGTTTCTGTTTCAACAAAGAAAACTCAGGTATATTCAACGGAAATGTGACAAAAGTACATCTCTGTGTCCCACGTAATTGGCTTTACAAATATTGTGTCCATAAACTTGATTGGTCAGTTACATTTTCACTCATAGATTAGTTTTTATTTCATTGTTTCTTGGTTCGCGTGTTATGAGAATTCGATTTTACAACAGGTTACGTATGATGAAAAATGACATATACAGGAAGCTTTGCAGATTCATGGAATTGGCAGTAGACAATGACCATTACTATAGATCACATAGTTAGTAACAAAATAATCCCTTCACTACAGTCGTGTCATTTGAATGCACCCTGTGTCGTGACAGTGTTTTGTGCAGCTGATGATCTATTTTCCAAGAGTAGTTCCACCAATTTATTGATTGTTGATAATTGAAAACCCGTTTTTGAAACCATTTAAAATTAGAACCAAATAAACGTAGAATATGTTTATTCTCACTTCTTTATTTTCACCGTTGATAGATGTAGCTGAGGAATGTAACAAAGGCCATCGACACAAAGAGGTCTATTTCCATCGTCAAGTAAATATATTCTAAAAGGAATATTAGTATTTACTTATTTCCTATGGTTTTAGGTGTTTGCAATATGAACGACGATTCTAGATTTATGGCTGTGCTGTTTCCAAAGTAAATATTCCATGCCCTCATAGTCTATCTCATTTTGCTTAATATATTCATCCCAGTATTCTGCAACAGTTTTGTCTGGGTCATGGAGATACAATACAGAATAGGAACCTTAAAATAGTAAGGATAGCTGTTCTGGCTCTACTATTCAATTTTACATTTTTACTTTTAACTTATTACATCACATGAAATCTGTATCATGATTATTGAATATTTTCAAGTAAGGAATTGACACTACAGATTATAATTTTTAAAAAAACATTCATGAATGACAATAGAAATTGCACTTTAAGATTTTGTATTGTATTGAAAGACCTACTCGTGAAACTTTCAAATCTTTGACAAACAGAATACAAGTGTGAAAAAGGATGTAATCTGCATTGCGCACCTTGTGTTTCTCCACACACCACGAAATAATCAACTCTTAAAAGGAAGTCCGCTTTGCTAAATATGGAATTCTCAGATTAAGTCCCATCTAGAGGCGACGCTTTGTCTGTGTCACTTGTTTCCTTTGATGTTACGAAGGAAAACAGGCTGTATATTCATTCGATGATTATTAGTGTGCCGGACGCGTGGGACACCATGTAGATGGACTGAAACAATATGTAGAAATAATAGGTTTTTCTGTCTTCTTTATGAAACTCATTTCGTAACATGAACTTTAGTCTTTTAAGTTTTGCAAGAATGAGAAAAAGTATTCTCAACGAGTTCTCGAGTTGGAAGTTTCAAGCCTCAGATGTTCTGGTGTTCCAAAACTGTGTTTTCCTGGATTACCAGGCAGAAAAACAAACACTGCATATTTGACCTGATTGCGTAGGCCTAACATTAAACGTAAATCGGAGATTAGTGATCAGCCATCCAAAACAGGGAATGTGAACTCATTTGTCATGTCATCTAAATTCTCGTCTATAATTGTGACTTATAATATCATGTTATTCCTTTTGTGTCATATCTTATGATGTCTTCAAGTTCTTTTGACATCTTAGGTGTCATATCTTGTGCTCTTATTATGTTATTCTTGTGATATCTTAATTTGTTGTCTTGTGATGTAGTGTGATGTCAACATGTCCTGTAATAACTTGTCTTATGATGTCTTAAAACCATGGGTCCTGTCATAATGTATTCAATTTGACATCTTCTTGTGTTGATAGGTCTTGTGATGACATCTTCTGATGCCATTCTTATGATATCTTATGATGAAATGATGTCTTACGATGGTATTCTTATGATGTTGTGTCTTGTGATGTCATACGTAAATCTTTGGTCTCATTTCAAGTCTGAAGCACAGACAACAATAATAATAATAATAATAAAAGAAAGAGGTTATCATTTCCTTTTGAGCCAACTAGCAAAACTCAAACACTCAAATCTTTTCATGAACCCAGTGCAAAATTAGTAAGGACAGATGTGATTGGCACATTTTGGCGGGAACGACCAGGGAATTATATCACATAATTTGAATCGTAATTAGGCGTGTTTCGGCATCATGCTAAATGAGGAAAGAAACTATGATTTGTTTCTGTTAAAAAAAACCATGTCTCTGCACAGACCTCGAATTTAATTGTACAATTAGAGATATTTTGCTCGAGGTCTAGTTCTTTTCCAAAGACTTCAATGCAAACAGATTAATAATGTAAATACAGACTGTACGTAGACTATTAATGGTATGGTACATCTTGTGAAACAAGATAGCTAGTTATATTGTACTGGAGAATACTTAGTTTGGCTGTCATAGCCTGTGAGCTGAATGGTTTGGCCCTCCGGCCAAAATACAAATTTGTCTTACACAACTTGGACTTCAGATTGAGATAGTTTACCACCCCCCCCCCCACCAAATTAAAAACTCTCATGTCCAACTTAAGAATACCAATTTAGCGAGGTTTACCTTTGCAACTTCAGGGGGGTGAAGCGGAATCAAATGCAAGGTTATGAAGTGGCATGCAGGAGCGCAAAATATTAGCTGCACATGTGCAGTACGCAGTATGCAATTGGAAAAATGGTGGCCGGTGGTCATGACAAAGTTTATTTTTGATTTCTGCCAAGTTCTATGAAGGTTTTACAGTTTCAGTGTATGACAATGGAACCGAAGATGGATGATGTAACAGAGATTTGGTAAGTCAAGTATTTTCAATGTTTCAGTACATGCCAAGCCTGTATCAGCATCTTAAATTTTTTTGCAAATGGCCGCCATCTTGTAATTTCACTGTCGTTTACTTTGAACATTATTTAAGCGTCCAGTAAGATTACAATCATCAATTTAAATGCTGCTGCGAATTACAGACACATATTATGTATTTTATATAACTTGCT
>JBCAUG010459884.1:0-15631 GCA_038406175.1 Haplosyllis leylae
AAGAGAAAATCTGAGATTTCATGAAATTATATTTCCATTTAAAGAGCAAAGCTGTTTCACAGCTCTGCTAAAAATTGTAAAAAGTGGTATTTGAACCCACTACCTCTTACTTGAGAGTTACAGGTGCTAGCAGGATGCCACAGAGACACATGTAACATGGACAACATTTAAATGGATCCTAATTCATGCTTCAGTGACTTATCAAATTCTATAGAATTCCATAGAATTCTACAGAATGTGTCTTCATAAGGAAAAACTCGAATGCTACAATTTTTTTACAATGGAAGTAAATCGGAAATTGTTACCAGCTCAATATATTTCAATACAAACTTACATTCGTCCTGATGCTTTGAATTAACATTCAACTGACCAATGCCCTTATCAAACTTATTTTCAAATTCAAGAAATACAAAAATGTCAACCTTGCAAATTTTGCTAAAAACTCGTTTAAATGTACAAAGCTTCTGCTCCTGTCGTTTGTCCGTTGTAATATTCAGAGTGTACACTTTGTGTTAATGGCAGCATTCGAGGTTTTTGCAAGTAACAAAAATCTGTGTTAAATAGGCATCGAGGGGTTTTAAAAAGTTTCACCAAAATACAGTTGCCTCCAGTGGAAGGAGTTGAACCCATAACTGAACCCATCGCTAGTTTAGCAGTTTGACGCTTATCCAACTGTGGTAAGTCTCAGAGTGTACATTGTAAGTTTCAGAATGTACACTTTGGTGATAATGGCAGCATAAGTGGAGATAAGTACTGCATAGCCAAATACCGCCCAATGTACGGGCCGTAACTAGTTTGTTTGAAAATTAGAAGGAAGCGGCGCAATTGACCCTTGTGTGTTTGGTTCGCCGACGGAGGACAGCACTGACGAACAGCAACATGACGATCACCAGCAACACCAACGGCCAACTGCATCAAAATATGAAAGAAACGAATTGTCAGGGCACAAGAAACAGATGATAAAAATCAGAGAAACATAATCGAGTTTTCCCTAAAGTAGATTATTTGGTCATCGATGATAAAATGATATTGGTTTTGCGAGGTAGTATGGTGATAAGAACATTTGTCAAACATTTGGGAAACATTAGGAAAGATGAAAATCCCATGGCAAGGAATGTGGGTTGGAAGAAATGGAAAGAAACATATACGAGTGCAGGTAGAGCAGTTACCTCATGTAATTTCACAAAGATGTAATCAAATATTCTATGGATGATTTCACAAATTATACTACAAATCTTGTGTGAAATTTTCGCTGCACGAGAAGGACTTAAATGTTCAGGCCAAAATTTCGCAAAGTTAAGTGCATATGTTTCCGTAAACCTTTGGCACAAAATTTGAACTGAACAATTGCACAACCATTACATTAATCTACTAATCTCATTGACATGAATTAACTGAACGAAATATCGTTTGTATTTTTTTATTGATTGAAATCTTGATGCATCATTCACAATCTCCATAAATAAGTTCATCTTGGTTACTCATACCAGCCAGATGGTGTAGAGTGTCAAAACTACAATTAGCAAAATCAGGAATATTCATGCCATCAACTGATGGCTGTGATGAGTTGCTCTCAAGAGTTATTAGCTGAGACTTCAAGGACAAATCGTGTTGTGGAGCCGTAGGAATTGTGGATTTAATATGTTGCTGCAACATTTGCGGATTATGAAAAGAAATCTTCTATGTGTAATTAGGTAGGTTTGAGATGCAATGAATTAATACCAAGAAATGTGAAATTGCAAAGTTACGAACCAAATCTCTTTGGGGTCCGTCGAAGACGTCTGCTGAAAAATAGAAATTGCATTTGTAGAGAATTATATTCTGTGGGAATGTATGTAAATATGCCATTATTTCTGTAAATGTATGCAGTAAATTCACAAATTGCACATACTTACGAATAGAACTTCCTACAGAGGTGTCATGTCCTGAAACATGGAAAGGCATTTTTTTGAGTAGAGTCACAGAATGACTATTATTTTTCAGTGGTAATTGTGCCCATAATACATTCCAATATCAATATTTCTGTTACTTAATATAATGTAATTTACCAGAATCAGTTTCAATCAGCCGTGGAGATTGCGATGGCAAAGTATTTGATGTCCCACCTAAAAGATAAAAATGGTAAATTGTCTAAATGTCTATGTACATTGTCATATGAAAGGGAGGGGGCGACACGCACGGATGCAGGACCTTATGGGTTGGGGCCCCCTGTGTGGCAAATTCTTCATTCACCAGTCCTAATTCAGAACAAAACATAATTGATTTATTTATACTCACCGAGTCGTTGTGGAGGATTTTTGGGAATTGATCCTGGTAATTGAAGAATGGTTTATTTTTAAGGACATTTAAAGGCATTGATGACTTTCTAAGATTACAATGTTGGAATACATGTATGTATATTTCGTCTTCATGCTGTTACTCAATATGGTCTTACCAATTATTAGGCTGTTCGGATTTTGATATGGCTGCTTCTTGGACTTCACAGGCTTCTTGGAAACACTATGGCTGCATAGAGATGATGGCTGTGATGCTTTGGGAGCCACCTTGGGTGTTTCTGTAAGAAATGATGTGCTAAAGGTTAAAGTGATAATGGGAAAAAGAGGAATTGAATGTCAATTTATATTTCACAAAATGAACCATTTGATGGGTACCCAATTTCTTTGTCTGTTTGCAGAGTTTACCCTTCGGTCTTTTGATGGGGGCAAAATCACTGTCTGAGTCCGGAGCGGATGCTGCAGCTACCTTCTTTCTCTTCAGAGCTGAAATTGAGATATTATATGAATGGGAAATAGCATAATGAAGATGTGAAATAGACATAATTGTACACAGATTTGCGGAAATGAATTGAAACCTCTTGCTTTTACTACTTTAGCCGTTTTCTTCGCACTGTTCTGCTCATTTGGTTTGGACTGCTTCTCTGGAAGAAATTAAAAATCGAATGGAGAAGTAATCGTGGAAGAATTTAATCATACAGAAATAATTATTTAAGAGAAATTACTCTTGAAGTGCTTTTTTGCTTTCTTTGGAGATGAGGCATCAGCAGTTGTGTTCTTCACTGCTCCTGAATCATCATTGTCAGTGCCTTCATTCTGTTTCACCCCTGTAATAAAAGAAGACCATGGGTAAAGAACAGAAGCATATAAAGCATGGAAGTTCCATTATTAATACTTTGATGATATGAACCTGCATTTTTCTGTTCTTCGAAAAATTTATCATCAATTTCCAGAATGTAGACAATATCTACAAATTGAATGGATGGAATTTAGTACCAATGGCCAGAGCAAATAGCAATGCAATGTGAAATGGAACTTAATTTGAAGATGGCATGTATAATTATGTGGAATTTTTTATGAAAGAATAAATTTACTCTTGGTACAGTCATATTGCATATCAGCATAGGTCTCAGCAGAAGACATGACACGAAGTGGAGCCTCAGCATAGTGGTGGTCATCAGAAAATTTTGCTGGAACAACACCAAATCCCGTGAAATCTTTTATTTCCCCAGTCTGCAAAAATTGCTCATAAACTTGACCCATGCCAGAAATTGTACATTGTTTCCCAGTATCAATAAGAATGACAATATTCACATCCCTTCTGTATTGGACTGCAGGTATCAGTCACAAATTCCATTCATCTGCAAGCCTTCCAGTACCAATACCATATCTAATTCCAGTTCGTAAATGTGATGCAATTTTTTTCTCCAATTGCTTCACAGTCTAAAAGAACAGCAGGTTATTTATTTTGCACATGACAATATATATTATTGATGGCACTATGGGTAAAGTATTTAATAAACTTACCATTTTCTTCAAAGGAATTTTCCGGCGCATTGTTAACCTGAATCAATTCTTGAGCAAAAACATCCTTTGTGCTCCAAATTAAAAATGAAATGATTTCTTTCAGCAGAAAGTATTGAGTAAAATGTCACATGGAAGTGATGTTACGGTTGATTAACTTCGAAAATGGTAAAGGTTGCTCAAAGATTTAACCAAATCTTTGGACAAAAGTTATATGAAAGATTCCAACAATGACTGAATGAAAGAGCGCAAGTTATGTCCATTGCCGCCCCCCACTTTTTTCGTATACTTGAATGTAATTACTGCAAAACATGACATTTTATAAATACACATATATATTGATGTAAATCATAAAATTACACCATTTCCATTATGAACAGAGAAAGTCTACATGCAATGGTGTGATTAATTACATGAAATAGCTGCAAATTACAGAAGTGTCTAATTTTCATTCTAAGTTTTGGTGAATTTTCAATTTTTAGACGTATTGTGATTTCGGTATTTTAGTTACTTCCAAGTTCATGTTTGGTTTGGTTACTTTGTTTGTTTCATTCAGGTAAGATTAAAATAGTAATGTTATGCTATTACGACAAAGAATATGCCTTTATACGCAGTACTATTAATCTAACTGCATGTGGGATCACATTCATGTGATGTGTGATGGCAATGCTATGATTATTTGAGTACAAGCACGCTCGTAAAAATATTTTCACTGAGCGCGGGAAAATGGATGCAATGGCTTCATGGATGCTGCTTAATGACAGAATGAAAAGTTACCTGCATCATTTTAAATAGCCGTAGAAAAAGTCAGTACCGACTTTTTGTGTGTCTATACGTAGTTCTGAGGATTATCGGAATGACTTATAACGTAAATGTATTGGGGCACCACTGTAATATCTATGTAAATCTACTGTTTTCATGTTGTGTTTTCTTGTTGAACATGACCAGCGGTTCGATCATGAAGAACTTTGACAAAGTTACATACAGTATGTACATGATAATGCACAATGTATTGACCATGAATATTTATTGATCATTTTTCTCAGATTGTGTTAAGGTAACGTCTTGCAGAAGTAGTTTCATACAATGGCGCAATCAGGACAGCACAGCCCAAAGAGGGACATTTCTGCCGTGTAAGTTGTGGTGTGAAATACATGTATACATGTATATGTTAGAGTGTACTGAATGTGAAATCCGTGTGTCTTTCTCATTTACATTGAATACAATAATTTGTCCGTAAATTGTTACAGGGATGTAGATGACAATGCAGCTAGTGTGCCGTATGCAAGCAGTGTTGCACCTACTCAACCACTGGTGCGCGCTCCGCAAACACACCTTCAAAACGTAACTCCTGCACCTGCACCACGGGTAGGACCTTTCGCAAATTGGCCAGGATTCTACCCGAGAGGTCAACCTGCACAAACAGTAACTACGGCTGCTGGTCAATTTCTTAGCCAGAGCACAAGGTCAATAAAAAAAAACAATTTAAAAGACAAAAGTACTAGAAAAGTAACTACGACAGTGAATTAATTTTAACGTTTCATTGCAAATGAATCTTCTTCCAATATTTCTATTCCAAATTTACAGTGCTGTAATGAGTCAACACATGGCACCACTTGCTGCATCCGCATCACTGCATTCCCTGCAACCTGTGAGGAAACAGCAAATCATGCTTCCAGACGACTGAGGAATCCTCTAGACCTCATCACATATGGGTTGAGATGGTGAAACAAATGCGTGCAGTTGTCAGTGAGGAGATGAGGCTTGAAGCAGCAAGAGCGTTCCCCATACAGGCACCAGAACAACAGCTGCCATTTCCAATGTACTCCACAAGATCACTCGGCAGTGTCACCTCCACATCGTCTTTTCATAGCAGTGCTGCATCTGTAACATCACAAGCAAGTGCAACTACGGGCCAAAGTGACAGGTACTCTACTTTCATTTTTTTCTAAAATGTATATTGCACGATGTTTTTTATAGTCTGTGCTGTGTTTCACAAATGATTATTACACAGGAATTTTGAGACTACATTGCGCCAATTGTATCAAATGCTGGGCCAAGCCAAATCAAAGGATGACATTGAACACATCCAGAAACAAATTGAGATGGTACTGTCTCAATTTCAACAACCAAACTATTTGCCATTCCAAGGAGAAGGTAACAAGAAGTAATCAACCAGCATTTCATGGAAAGGTGATTGTGGGTGCAGGAATTAAGTTTAAGCTAATTTCACAAGTGTTTGATCTTTCTAGATTTTTTAAGTCTTATTTTTATCCATTTTAATTTACATTTACCACAGAAAGGCAATAACCTGTGTTAATTTTTATTTTATGTTACCATTAATTCTTGGCTGCTGAAATTCAGCTGTCTAAGAGAAAAAGAAATTCAAACATCATGCTTCAACTGAGCACATGTGCTGAATGGTGAAGCATAAAAAGAAATGAAATTGTGGAAACATATGTTTCCACTGTGAACTTGTGAAATGACATATGTCATGTAAATAAATCTCTTTGAGAATGTTCCAAAAATTTCTGCAGAAATTTTTGGAAAGAAATGAAGTGCACACAAAATCCATTCACCATGCTATTTCAAAAGTTATGAATGACGAGTGCTGAATTTTTTCCCATTAAGGAATCTACTATTCCCCAGAGATAAATTCTTGAAGAAGAAAAAAATGGACTAAATAATTCATTCCACAAAAAATAATATGTCTTTGCAGAAACAGTGATGCAGTTTAATATTTCATCATGCACTAACAAATTACTTTTCCAGTTTTGCTGAAACAAAGCATAGATGGAAATAACCATCTTGAGACGCAAAATGATTGTGGCATGACATCACCAACAGTGTCATTTGATGGTATGAGATGTGAAACAAGTGAAACTTCTTCTGCGACATGGAACAAAGGCCATTTGTTAAAGCAGCCCAAGAAGGGTTTTTTAGCCAAAGTAAACTTAGTCATAAACAGAATATTTCTATCGAAACTGTAATCGGAAAAAAAATTGTAATTCAAATTTGGAAATTTGAACCAAATTTTGGTGGATCGTTTGATGTAAATGATGGTGACAGGAGCAGTATGTGATTTCAGGGCAGCGTTGGATGAGCAATAATTTCATGAACAATCATTTATGTGCATGTCGAAGTGATTGGCATTGTGCACTTTTAGTTTCTTCAATATCATTAAGTTGATTTGTGGAAGTCTTATTTATTTGGTAAAAGCTAATCAATCATTATGAAACATAAAAATCATTGGAGTATAATTTAAATTCAGACATTCAGACAAAATCATTGCAGGCAACAAATCAAAATCTTATCGAGAGTATCAAAGATTTTTAGCAAAAAATACGAAGACGATAATCATTGTGAAACAATATTGAAACATAAAAGTACAAATTTAACGAAAAACTACCAATATATGTAAATCATAGACTTAAGGGAATCCTGGTGTATTTGGTGCTCTTTGTAATAAAGTTTCTAATCTGGAATCAATGTTCTTTTTCCTTCTCACTAAATACATTAAATTTGCACTACATATGCATGCGTAATGATGCACTTTGCGACATCTGGTGAATTTCCGTGGACTTGAAGACTATCGTTCCAAATATTTGACAAATCTTTCACAGTAAACTTATTCCATGATAAAGTTGTCCTACTTCCATAGTCATGTGTTGTACCTGATGTACATTCTTGCATTGAGCCCTGAACATGATACCTCTAGTACTTCTCCATAATTTTAATGGAGTCCTCCAATTCCTGAATTTGGTTTTGCGTTGGTTGTGCATTTTGCGGACAAACAGAAGAAGGAATCAAAGAGAATTTCTGGAACTGATGCAAATTTTATCATGGTCTTTAAATATTCTAAATTTGTGGTTAACAATGATTATGTTGATCAGAAGATGGATGAAAATTCGAAGGAAGAAACAGAGGCTGATGAAACCCCATATTTTATTGAGATTTTTAGGAGGATACAGGTTGGATAAATTTCTTGTTGTTTACTTTTTAGATTTGTGAATATGTGGTAAGATACTTTTTAAAACATGTTTCCATTGAAGAACAGATCTGAATACAAATCCAGAAATATATGGCACATTTTACAACGCAACTGGAAATTATTCTTTTGGCTCACGGGAGAATTGCCACCTTCATTACAAATTATTGTTGATGACATTCAAAGAACTTTGGTTCCACATGTAGTGATGGGAAGACCCAAAATATTAGATTTTCGTAACGAAGTATGTTGATGGTATTTAGCCAATGCAAATGTTCCATGACTTTGCAGAACAAATTCATTGCTGGCGTTCAGTATAGTCAATATTTTTCTTACCACAGATACTACTCACAATGATATTTCTCTGACGGTATCCCACACTTCATCATTTGTCAATGCATTTCGGAATTCCAGTTAGTTGTACACACAGGATTGTTCACAGATGTATTAAAGTACTTCATGCATACATGGTACCAAAATATATTAGATGGCATCCAATGCATTACTGGAGACATATTGCAGGAACTTATCCTGAATGGCCTAGGGTGGTTGCCATACTTGACTGTACACCATTCAGGATCAGCAGACTGACAGGTAGAACATGTAACAATATAATTGAAACTGTACGTCTAAAATAGATTTGTGACATATCTCAGTATTTGTTTTAGGAGCCATGCAAAGAATGTTCTACAGAAGAGACAGACATTCCTTGTTTCTAAATTGGATTGTAATCATTGATGTGTTAGGCTATATTGTATTCAGTCGTCCTGGATTTATTGGCAGAGTGCACGATTCAGTGTGTTATCAGTAGGGAATTACAATATTTCAACTGTTATGCTACATTTCCAATCACACCAAATTAAAAATTACCATATTTGCTTATCAACATCATGTATGGGGATAATATGTTTCAAACATGTATTGCAGACATGTTCATGTACTGGTTCTACCACAAGGTTTACTCATCATGGCTGATCAAGGCTTTGAACACAGACACCCTTTAATTGTCTTACCTCGTGCAAATCAGCCACAGGTACCAGCTTTAATGAGGAGGTGGGGTATTTCATGAATTAAAATAATATGCACATATTTATATCTGTTTCTCTGTGAATTTACATTTTGCCTGCACGCATTTAAAATGAATGGGAACTCTTCTTTCTTCACTTAGTCTGTTTGTCCACCACTGAATTTCTGTGGTATCATATGCCCTACCCCAAATAGGACTGACCTATTCCCATACCCAGTACCCGGCATACCCCCCCACCCTTCTCACAGGTTACACTGCGGCCAGTATGTGTCCTGCGCTTTGCCATAGCATAACTTAAATTATTTGAATTTATTTGCAGATCTTTCAAATCTCGACGCACTATGATTGAGCGATGCTTTGGAATTCGGAAGAATTCTTATTCATCCGTAGGATCTAGACATTACAGACATCACAGGATTTCAGGGCCAATTATTTGTAACTTAACTGCTGCTTTATACAACAGACGACGATTGTTATTTCACCAGATTAGACTGCGCACAGGATATATTTTTATGGATTGAAATGTTTCATTCAAAATATGCCAAATGTTTACCAAATCTTTGTTCAAATCTTACATGTAATTTTGCATGGGAAATTTCACTTCAATTGACAGTGACGGCCTATTGTGGTCGGTGCACTGAACCATGAACTACCACAGCGCCATCATGAACTATAAAAGAATGTGATTCCCATTTATGCGTGTCATTCAGCCATGGGTTCTCAAGCAGATTGGGAGCAAATTTTGAAGGGTAAATATAATTTGTACAAAGTTGAAATCAATGCATATTTGGAAAGTTTGGAAATAGCTACAAGCACTGAAATTTCTGCCCAGAAAATCTATCATGCTATTCGTGATGACAGTGAGGTTCATGATAACCTTAAGCAGCTGTATCATGAATACTTGTTTGGCACAAATAAAGATGTGAGAGCTCGCATCAAAAACAGGATTACAAATTTCCAAAGAACTTGCAGGTGAGAAAGTAATTATTCTATGCCATGAATTATGTGTACTGACAAATTGCCATATAAACATTCATTTTTGTTCTTCACATGAAGCCGACAACTAAATGCAGTAATAAATATGTATCTAAATCTTTTTCTTTTTGCAGAGATCACCCAAAAGTAAAGGGTATTGACATGTTGCATGCTGCTGACTACGCAAATATGGGCATGGCACAAATGTCTAAGAAAGTTCAAGATGCAAAGAAAACGGACAAATCAATTGCGAAAGCTATTCAGTAAGTATAAACTTGAAATAATTATTGTACAATGTAATGAAGAAATGATATTCAGTACTTGGAAATTACTTGTACCCTTTTCAATTTCAGGTTGATTAATCTGAAGCGAAAACGCACCATCATAGCTAAGTGAAATTCGCATTGTGGAACCATGTTAAGAAATTAACATAATTTATATACAACCATTATTTCTTCAGAGAAATGTTTGGCTGATGATGAATTAGTGGTGAATGATGATGAACCCAAAAAGAAATTATGTCAGGATGACGAAGGTAACATGTCATTGTGCAAGAAAGAACATTCATATTTTGCACACTTTTCTCATTTCTTTCAACAAATATGGTTCCATATATTTGCAGGGGAAGGATGTCCTAGTGCCTATGAGTCAGAATCAGAATCTACCTGTGATGACAGTATGATAATTTCTTTAGTTCACTCATTTATTTATCCAACTGCAAAGAGATTATTAAACACTGGAAAACATTTCTAGATAATGACGAAATTCAGTGGCTTGATGAAGATGACAAGGTACCAGCCAGTGACGTGAAAGCCAAAGAAGAGTGGAGGAATTACATCAAGTTGGAATCAGGAGGTAATTTAATTCATAAGGCCTGTTTCAGGTTGTATATTACTATATTTTGCAATAAATTTAATTCATATGATTTCTTGTAGACGTCATTTACAGTGAAGTGGAGGAGGAGAACGATAATTCGGAGAAGCCAGCCTTGAAGGTTTATGGAAACACAACAGTGTATGTTTCACTTCATTGCATCTTTGACTAATTCTAATACTCTGATAAAAATGCACTAACTTCTGATTGATCATTCGTATTATTTTTAGATCTGCTTCAAGGAAGAAACTTACAGCAAAGAAAACTGATGGTCAGGGGAAATTACCCAAGAAAAGCACTAAGGCTGAAATGGAGTACGTTTTGGTGAAATTCATTTTACGTATTTATATTTCTTAATATTTTTCATTATACAATGAATTAACCCTCAGGAATATATTTCAGATTTGATAAGATCTTGCAGATGTCTAAGAAAAGGTAGTTTTCCTTTCACATCAGTTATTGCGTGTATTGTATTCATTCGGTATCTGCAAAATACTTAATTTGTATTTCAGTAATGATGAGTTCATTTTGACATCTGAAGAGCAAAAGAAACAACTCAATGACATTGTTACTGCGTTTGACAAGGACAAGGCTCCAAAAGAGTACGCTCAGTTACAATTTAACTCAACACACTTTCTCATTTCACATGCTTCTTGGAAAATCCCATCTCCTATTTGCTTCGTTTCTTTACAGTGATAAGACAAGAGACTATGAAGAGGCACAAGTTTTGAAGCACCTAAACCAATGTACTAAATCATTTGGTAAGTGCAGCATCGAACAGACAGCCACTTTGAGGGCCTGGAGTGCAAAGAATGATCTGGAAGTTGATAAATATCGTAAACAGATTCTGCGGGAACTTGAACAGCAATCTGATGATGAGCAGTAAGGTAGTTGATTATTGGTACTAAATTAATTGCTATCATGACTTGTTACAATTACAGTCATTCGCTCGTTTCCAGCAATGTACTTTGTTTCCAGACAGAACTTCACCAACATGTTCTCCAGTGAATGATCCTTACAACGATGTGTACTACTCCAATCAAAAAACACATCCAGATGTCATGTGGGCAATGATATTTGGTGATTGAAATAGTTACATGTAAAATGACAAGAATTCTGAATAAAGAAATATATATCTTTTGATATGGAATAAGTTGTTTGTTATATTCTATATGCATATTCGAATGTCTGAAATAAAAGAAAATTTACTTTTAAATTCTCAAATGAATGAACTGGAAATGCAATGTTCCAATGATATTGTGCGTGTCGACATCCCAATAGCATTTCCTTAGCACAGGTCCAAATGAAATTGTCATGGTATCGCAAAAGTCTTTGATGGAAAATTGACCACCCACTTTGCTATTATGTGATGGCATGTACATTTCATAGATCCATTTTCCATCACAATATCGCGAATTTTGGTCGTCACAGCTGACGTATGTACGTGGGTTAGCCTCAACATTTCACATAGATTTCCCAAAGATTTGCCAAACATTTCCCAAATTATTGCCAATACATTCAACTCTACACTTATACAATCTCATCATCGATGACAAAATAATCTACTTTAGGGAAAACTCGAATATATATCAAGGCACAAGAATAGATGAAAATGTCAAGGAGTCCAGAATTTTGCTTTGGCTATGTGGGACGAGATTGAACCTACCACAAATCTGATTGAACTGAACATTGCAAATTCTTGGGAGTATCAAATCTTTGGTGCCCATCGTTGATCAGTTACCATGTTGTCCACGTGAATCTCGCGCGCCAGAGTTTGTGTTTGAGTTTTCAGTTTCAGTTTCATAGATCTTTGATTAATCCAGCTCATTGGGATCTAGCTCATTTTAATCCAGCTTGTTGGGATCCAGCTCATTTGGAATCTAGCTAGTTGGTAAACTGGCTAGATTCTGGATTTTTGGATCTAGCTTATGAGGGATCCAGCTTGTTCTTGGATCCAGCTCATTTGCCAACTAGCTAGATCCAAACATCCAGCATCTAACTAGTTTGCAAACTAGCTGGATTTCAAATGAGCTGGATCCCAATGAACTGGATTAACCGCACAAAACTTGAACTGAAAACTCAAACACAAACTGAGGCTTATCGATCACACGTTGTTTACCATCTTAAATATCAGCCATTACCAAAAATTACAAATGTTAGATCTATGACAGTAAGTTTTATTGTTTTTCACAATGTCTCCCAACCAAGATGGCTGACAACATATTCAAGTTTAAGATTGACTTGAACTTTGGTGTGTTTAGTTTTCAAGTTGAAGAATGATCCAAACATAGTGGTGTTGTTTTAACTACAAGTCTCTGTAAATGGCAGTCATGGCAGCCATTTTTGTGATTTTTGATGATGGTAGCCAAGAAGACTGACAATATGTTTAAGTTAAAGATTGATCCAGACTTAGTACTGTGTGGTTTTCATTGCAAATGCCTAGTAGAATAGTAGAGTCATCATAGCCATTTTTGTGAAAGTTGGTAATGGCTGCCCTCCAAGAAGGCAAGATTTAAGTGTTGGACAGTTAACAAAAACCAGAAGGGCATCTTTTATAGCCATCTTTTTATCTGACCGGTTTTGATAGATACAGGACCACTCTAAAGCTGTAACAGAATTTTGAATAATCGACTAAAGGGTCGTCAAATTACTGAAGGATATTTTGCACTTATTCACTCATAACGCGTTTTCGTCACTTGCCCCCCCCCCCCAACATTCCTCCATTCTTCAGTTTTGGATTAAAATTTAACTCATCCTGATAATTTCAGCTCACCATTGAAATTATCAGCCCGTTTTGTGGGAAGGGGTCACAAGAAATTTGAAACCAGAACGAGTGGGTAAAGTCATTCTTCAGTTTTGGATTAAAATTCGACTATTCCTGATAATTTCAGCTCACCATTGAAATTATCAGCCCGTTTTATGGGAAGGGGTTACAAGAAATTTGAAAGCCAGAACGAGTGGGAAAAGTCATCTTACCAGTTGGATCCTGGGACGTTGTGACATTTTTGTGAGCTTCACCGACCCATGTCGTTATTTTTCAAGAAGGGTTTAATTTTATTGGTGCTTTTTACAACAGTCATACTTAATGGCGCTCAATAACAGTGAGTTGATGTATCCAAAGCAACGCGGGAAAGTAGAACAGTTAGACGTTAAGTCTCTGTATTTGGTGGCTCGTTAGCCACCCATGTGGTTGACGGACGGCTTTTTGGTCACTTGTTTTCTTATTTTTTATGCAGTGAACATTCAGCCACACGGAAGCTGCACGGTAACCCACATGGTATTAATGTGCATGGTACTATATGGTGGTGGGAAGCCACCACCATACGTATTTCATTGAATCATGCACAGTTTCTGCGTGAGTTACTGCACAACTGTCATGTGAATTACCGCGGAGGGCCCGTATGGCTACCATTTGAGCCACCTGAGTGAAATTCTTTACTCCTTGACTGTGCTGATTGGTTGGAATCAAGAACAAAACTGGCAACGTCCAACAGATAGAACTGGGGCTTTGTGAAGCTGTCTGATTTGACTTTTCCCTTCATTTATTCTTTTTACATTTGCCACAAATATTAATGACTAGCCAAAACTTAGGGATTAAACACAGGAGCCTCCCCCTTTTTTACAGACTGATACTCTACTAGATAAGCCACAGAGCTCGCTGTGGCAGTTTTGCCTCAAATAATCATCAGTTTCATGTACTTGTTTCATTCACTTGTTTTGCCAAATTAAACTAACTTGGCGAAGAAGGATAAAATAACGAAAATCCTCGAGTTTCTTACTTTGCTGTCCAGAACATGTGACTGGCCGTTAGTACAACCCCGCTGTAGTGTCTGGACGCGTCCTGGCAACATGACCGATAGGTGGCGTTACCGCAGCAAAACACATAATTTGTCTTAGCAAGACGCAATCTCATTGGACAGTAGAACGGATACACGTAATTTCCCGAGCTGGTATTATACCCGGGGCAGTAGTTTACTGGGTAGCCGCCAACTGATGAAAATGTATAACATCATATTATTCAGACTTGATAAAATAAAAAGTGACTAACACAATATTTTAAATTATCATAAATGTTTTAAAAAATAATTACAAAATAATGACATTCAAAGTTTAAATTTAAAACGATCTTTTTCAAGCGAATACTAACTTGACGTTTGGCACATTTTTGTTCTGTCCTCTTTCAATTCCAGTGATAATTCCCGTTAGGTTTCTCTTTTTCTTAAACTAATTTTACGACACATAATTCAGCATTTCATAATCAGAAAATAGCTAAGAAATCACACGAGCATGAAGAGAAGCAAGAATTCCAAAAGTCCAAGTTTAGTTTATCATCTCTTTAAATCAAGGATTCTGTCGTGTATCTTTACTGGTGGACGTGATCAAATGTCCCAGAACCGTTAATATGAGTTGCAGCTGAAGTCACTGATAACAGATCTCAGTTTATTATTTCTTTATTAATATTAATAATTTCTGTGAAAATCATGGTAAATATTTGCGCAACACGAGTAATGAGTGATTACAAAGTGAGAGATGATGATGAGGGCAAAAATAGCTCAGTCTGTTAAAGCTCGAGCCTGACGCAAACATGTGGCACTGCGGCATGACTTGCACGGATGCCTGTAAAAGGTAGTTGGGTAAAGGGTATGGTTACCATCCTGGTTGCTAAGAGGCTAGTAGGTGTTACATCACAGTGAGAGGATCTACCCTGGTTTTGAAAACAGGAATAGCCCCCAAAAATGGCCGCCAAAATAGGAAAAATGTCCGGCAAAAGTTATAAATTAAACTTTGATTCTGAAAGGAGATATTATAAATATAACAAAAAATAAATAATAGTTGTTTTTTTTACCTTGAATGTTATATAATAAATTTAACCATGAACTTGTAGTACTAGTTCTTGAACCTGTACATAAATAAAACCTATATTTGACTTGTTGTGCCAGACATGAGCTCATAGAAGGAGGAGCTCATTGT
>JBCAUG010459995.1:0-15631 GCA_038406175.1 Haplosyllis leylae
CATGTAAATTAACAGTAATAATTCCATTTTCATACTGGCATTTAATTTTGTAGGTCTATTCGTTTAGATCGATTCAACACACCAGAAAATAGTTTTAATTCCTTTATTCAATATTTTACAATTGTTTTGAAATATTCACATTCTTTTCACTATCTGTATTGACATACTTCTTGGCTGTATGGTTCCAAAACTAACGGCCAAATTTTGTTGGGAACGTTTGTGAGTATTCGTTCCTAAAAATAGAAAAGTTATATTACTTTTTGTTAAAATATACATGTACGCGTAGAGTCATTGTAAGCAATGTTGCCATATTTTGCAGTAACCTGAGCAACTTTCTACCCTCACGCATTAGATCCTTTATAACTTTTAAACTAATAGTTCAATCTTTTTCAAATTTTCAGTGCACCTTTTCAAGATCATAAAGTTACTTTCTCCAAAGTTTCATCCATAATTATTAATTTGTTTGACTTTTAGGTCATGTTATGTCCACCCATAATATTTCTTCATTTAGCATATGAAGGACATACTTTTTCAGAGGAGGGAGGGTGTAACAGGGTGGAAATAGGGGTGTGCCTTTTTATTTTAAGCTCTGTTCTCTCCCTGCTTGAGGTAACGACATATTTAAATTGGGTTACTGCCCCCAAATCAGATTCTAAGCCCATAACTTGAGTTAGAAAGCCTTCTAACTTAAATTATCAAGCCGTAAACATTTAGCGCCATATGGCTGGAGATCAAACATGCCGCAGATCCGTTACTAACAGAAAACATCATAATTAAAGCATCATGACATCATGTTGGATCCTTTGATCCCTATATAAGGCCTTGATCTTTTGGATTCCTTATGCGTTGATGACTGAAGGCGATCTGATCAGTTCGTTGTGTTTTTCTTCAGGTAGGGAATGATTCTAATCATTTTTGGCTATTCTTTTGAGTAATTCTAAATGGTTGCTGGTACATTGCAAATTGATTTAACTCATATTGAGTTGCTTCTGTAATGCATGCTTATTATATTTGGTTTTTCTTTTGTCAGGATATTTGCCTTAGTTGCATCTAATAAATTACTGCTTTCCGAAATTCTTTGGTTTCTTCAATCACTCTGGGTCTCACATCATGATGAGAAAAGGTGAACTTAAAATAGAACCCGTGACATATGCGCCTGTTGCCAGAGGTTGAGTGCCCGAAGTTCAGAGTCGCACCTGCTTTTATACGTGTGTGACGTCAAAATAGAAGGTACAATCAAATGTTCAGGGCTTACGGGTGGATGTATCTCCAATTCGCCAGGCACTCCCTGATCATGTGAAGCATGCATGATATGAGAGCATTGAAGGCCTCTCATTGGTCTAGCATGCCCCGGCAACCATGATGTGGATGACATACCAGAGGCATCTCGTAAGAATCGCAACATTCGTACAAGGAGCATTCTGGATTAGATCTAGAAGGCTCCCAAAGTACATGTAAATGTCTTCTCCCTTACAAATGAGAGCTTGCTCTCCAAGGAGAAGGCCCAGCACCTTCAAAGAAGGCTCTTGCTGGTCAAAAAGGAGGCCTCTGCAAGAGAGGCCACCCATAGCATGTGCAGCTGGCAAACGAAAAAGGGGGGGGGCTGCCTTTACAGTGGCACCACATATATGTTGAGGGTCCAAGTGTTAAGGAGCATGGGGAAATGATGAGGCCCACACCCCTTAAGGCCCAAGAGTAAGGTAGGTTTGTAATGGTAACACTGGGCCCGTGTCAGGATATAATGGGGAGCTGCTTCAGCATGGTAACCAGACTCTTCAACTTTGTCTATCAGGCAAACTACTGACAGTCCTGTAGCCTGTTTATTGCTACTTGGCTATTCTTAACTTAATTATTCAATTCTCTCATAACACAGTTCTTCACATTGGGCTTCAGTGTAGCACCGAAGTTGGCACGCAAATTATATTAATTTGACTCGGGAGCACAAGTTCTGCTGGGTTCTTGGGTGTCACAGATAGTGTAGCTTACAGGTGAAGATTTGAAAAATCAATGGTTGAATTGAAAATAAATAGTTTATTCTGTAAGCAGTCCTACAGACTCTCAGATCATGCAGTACAGCAATGTCAATGATCAATAACTCTGGTTTCAGTAAGATTACTTATTACCAATTACTCCTCAAGAGAGACAAATGGAAATTTTTAGCTAGGTTGAACAAAGTGACAGAGTAGCAAAGTACCTGCAAAGGCACAGGCTTCTATTAATATTTATTTCTTTATTAACAATGTAATTGATTTGCATTATCAGGCCTTAATGGCTCTAATTTGAGTTAGACTTATATTATACAGTTTCTAGAAAACATTTAAGGTAATTACCTGCAGTTGCTGTTTGAAAATTTAAGTAAGAAATAATATGACTTCTAGGACCAACCTCTGATTTCAAATTGAGTGGGTCAACAGTTGACACATCCCTATCTATATAATTTGGTATGTGACATCATGATTGACAGAAAGAAGGATCCAAATGATGTAATAGCATAGCACCTGTTATCTCCCCCAAAACTGGACACCAATCTTGGATTCAGGATCAATCCCCTGCAATGCTGTCATTGGCAAATCATGTTCCTCTCATGGCACCTGTAACTGGGTACTTTGTGGGGTCCCTGGGTCTCAAGGGGTGCCCCCTTAGTCTGACTGTTAATGTTCTGACTTTATACACCTGCTGTCTATGTTTAATAAACATGCACTACCATAATGAAAATCAGGACCCCTCTTAATTCAAAGGACAAAATGGCCACTGAAGCATTTGGAATTAACCATGCAAAAATCTGAGGGAATGTATCTACATTTGCTATCAGTCAGGTGTCCTTATTTCAGAACAAGAAAATGATTAATTTAACTCTGAGACATGTACAGTCCATTGGTACTGTCAGATTGTTTCCTCTAAAATTGTTTCCCATCAAATTATAATTGTAACATATGCTGCATGAGATTGGCCAGTTTTCCACAAATATTTATTCATAGAAATAATGATATTAATGTTATGTAAAATAATACATCAGTCATTTTTAACTATATAAGTAAAGAGGAGATTATTTATTTGAATTCTAAAGTTAAATGTAATACTCAGCTTAATATTAATCAAAGTTGCAAAGAATGATTAATATAACACATTTGGTAAAAAAATTAGCTAAGACTAATCATATTTGAATATCCAAATATTTTATAAGTTCTTTACAATGATACTGAATCTTCAGAACTAATTTGGGAGGTAATTGTGTCCTCCATGCAATGGATGTTGCTGTGGAATTCTTTCTTTTTACCCAATATGGTAATTCATTACTACTCTTACTTTGTGTGTTTTCAAAAATCCATTTTTTTACTGCAGGTGTCATCTCCTTATTAAAGGTAAATTTGTAAAGATGTTTACCCACATTTAGTGAATCAGAACTAATATTCTCATACAACAATTCCATAAACATATTTGGGTAAAACTTTTGAATTTTATTTCTTATCTTAATGTCTTTAATTTGTCTACTGCACAATGTAGAAATAAATTTAGAGGTAACTGATACCATCCTATTATTACGTTTTATTGTCATTGAGTTTATTTTTCCTCTTGGATCCCTTATGAGGTGAATTATCCTCATTTGATGAGCACATGGTCTGTTCCTCTCCAGAAAATAAGCAATCTCCTCCATTGCTCCCCTTACCAATTTTGTTACTCTCACAGACTTAGCCTTACATTTTTTTTCCATCATCATTCCACAAATTTCTTCACTGTTATCTAACATAATACATAATAATTAACTAAAGTTGAGCGGTCTCTATTGAAATTTATCTTGAAAAAATATTAAAAACATAATACTTGCTTGCAAGACACTCTCTCAATATATAACCCTCAGAGGATTTTTCAGGCATTGTTGCAACACTTATTAAAACATTTGCTGGTAATTGAGAGTGTTTACAAGACAAAACTTTTGCTAAAATATCTGCTACTAAAATCTGTTTTTCCTCTGTTACTCTCAGTTCACGGATATCTGGCAATAATTTTCTAAAATATCGAAATCACACTTTAGGCTAACAGTATATGTATAATGTAGTGACACTTTATTTTATGTTCTCAGGTTGTTTTTATGAATTTCAATAAGTAATAAAAAAAAGAGATTTTACTATTTTGTCTATAGCTTGTTTTGATATTGGAGTCATGAATATGATCAAACAAATTAAAAGAAACATTGTTAGATGACAAGACAGTTCCATCAATTTACATTTCACATTATAGATATATATGCAACTGACATGTCATGATAACTTCATAGTACAGATACTTACTGATGATGCAAATGGAGCGGTTCATAGAAATAAAATACATCTGTGTGGAGTCTGAGCAATTCACCAACAAATGTGCTTCCACTCCTGGTATATGAGAATAGAATGATGTATCGAGTATTTTGATTTGTACAAAGATTGGCTGTAAAGTTGTTAAGAAAGCAATTTTTACAAACTTTCATACATGGTCAGTTATCCAAGATATTATGCAATATTATGCAATTTTGGATTCTATCTTATTATAATGACCACCAAATTAATGTGTTATCAATAAACTAGAATCAGTACTATCTCTTTTCAGATATTAATGACAAAACAGAACTCACTATTTCTTAATAGAACTGCTGATGTTTCCTCAAAAGTATATTTTTTAGACATGTAGTTCTTTATAACTTTCTGATTTATCAAAGCATATATAGAACAGATGCCCAAAATTATAATAAATGTAAATATGGTGTATTTCAGATGTGGAAGATGGCTATATATTGGCACATCTGCCATATTAATTTTACAGAAATACTATATATATCTTATTTCATATATTATGAATTACTGTTTTTCCAATTACAATGTATGACATTCTTATATATCTTTTAGACCAATTTTACTATGCTTAAAGTACCATGTAGAAGGTTGAAGAGGAATTGGATAAGGCAATTGAAAATACATCAGATATTGGGTGATATTCATAATATTGTATCTAACTGGGACATGAAATTATTATTACCAAAGATTCATTTTAATAGACTTGAGAGAATTGTGTACTCAATCTACAGGGGTTCAACAAGAAAGGTCCGCTTAATGTAGCTAGTAATGTAAGATATTTATGGGAAGAAGTCTTGAAGTCTCTAAAAACAAAGAAAGCAAAAGAGTGTTTGAAGATAGTTTTGGACAGTTTGCTAGGCCCCAATGTTACCATGCAGCAGTTGACTACACATCTTAATGTTGAGAGCCTCATGTAGGATCCAACCAGATGGGTAGCCAATGGCTGTAGACATTAGTTAGAGCCAATCAAGGTCAAGTACCACAAGTACTTAAGGTAGTGTTCAACATAGTAACAGTGTGCTTCACACAGGAACCAGTGCTACACACAGTAACTAGGCTTAGATGCCATAATAGTTAACTAGGCTTAAATGCCAAGAGTAGCATAACACATGTAACCAGGGAATAGGAGTGGTACCATTTTTCAGGAACTTACCCAAGAACATTTACTAATTGGATTAAAATAAAGACATACTCGAGAACCTACTCAAGAATGGGGACTTTATAATGGGATCTATTTTTAGTAACAAGCCCTAGTTACCCGGTCATGTGATGAGTAGAAATTGCAGAGCCAATCAGCAATAAGAGCAATGACATCACTTTGCTTGAGTCCACCAATCAGATTATGAGGTGGTGATGTCATTGTGATGTCATTTATGTAATTATGATGATAAAACACGATGTTATAAGGAAATCATATAAAAGCAAAGGGGCACATGGAATGCTTTTGAGTACATAGTTTTCTATTGACCCAGAAGGATGTAAGAGGCGTCTAACAGTTTTTAAGACCAAGTTGTGGCTTTCTCAAGTTATGTCAGGGTTTGGGAAGGGAATTAAGGGGTTGAGGGATTTTATTGTACATTTTAAACATTAATCAAAACAGTGCATCTTGTAAATATTTTGTGAATCTTTGTAGGTATTACCTTTCAGTAAAATTGGTCCTTGTTTAATAAAAGAATCAAGCCAAGTTGCTGTTTTTGTTCATCTGATTCAGGTCCAGAACCCTATGTTCACCCATACAATTTGCAGACATAGAAGCAGCGTGTTAAATGTTGGTGCCCAATGTGGGGCTCAAAGTGATGAGAGACAGAGCAGCAGGATCAGAAAAACCAGCATCCTGCTGGTAACTGTGTACTTGGCATTTGATGAGGATTGGTGATGTCTACAGCAGAGACCGGAGACTTTGGGAGTGTCAAGAATGTTCCCAAGTGTGTGCTGCAAATCCAGAGAGCCAAACATTCCTGAGAACATTCTCAAAAGTAAGGACTGGGAGCAGCTGGTTATCATTTGACATCGGAGTAGGTGAAGGTGGTGTGGAGTGGTAACCAGAGAGAAAGAAGGAGCTTAGACTTGTGTTGTGGTGCCTTGGAACTGTTGGTGACTACCAGGAGGAGTAAGGATGACGGATTCCATGAAGAATTGTGGTTCCAGATCAAGACATTAAAACAAGACTGAGTGTGCTCAGAATGAACTGAGAATTACTCAACACAAACTAAACTCGGATTATAAACTGTAAGGTGACCTTGACCAAAGGGCTTGACTAGCAGCAACTGTAAATTGCCAGGAAATGGATCTGTGAGTACAAGAATAGTACTTTTAATTTTATCTATCACCTACCTTCTGGAAGAAGAAGAGATGTATAGTCAAGGAGAGTCATAACTACACAAGAGAAAATTGGGACTAGTAATAAAGGTCTCAATTATTGTTAATATAGTTATTGCTGTATAATTGTTAAAGATTTTTAAAATTTTTGCAATTATTTTTGGGGAATTTTAATTCTACTCTGCATGTGCATGAAATGTTTATGAATTGTGATGATTATTACCATTTAACTTAGAAACTGTAAAGAAAGCCGCAACATCTAACACAGTCAAATCTCTGACATTGAGGTGATTTAAAATTCAGGGATTACGAAGATTGAGTAGTTTTCTGAGGGGGGGGCAAGAAGTAGAAAGATGTCCACCAAAGTAAAGAGTGAGGAAGGGAAAGGGAGTGATGAGTTTCATGAAAAAGGAGAGGGTTAACAAACTGTTCAAGATCTGAATATGTTGATGACTATTACCGATGGGACGGAGGCAGCAACTTCTACAGGGTGTATGACAATTGCTAATGTTGCTCGTTTGTGTCACAAATTGGGGGGTTCTATCCCTATCAGGTCACTATCTTAAATAAAAAGGATGCCCTCATTGAGTATGAAAAGGAAGTTCCCATCACTAAGGTAGCACAGGCATTACATGGGGCAGGGCAGTGGGGAGAGATAGATGTAGAAGTAGGGTGTGTAATCTCCAGTAAGCCCAGTCTTATGAATATTATCGAAGAAAAGAAACTTAGACAAATTCAAAGGGTGAGATACAAAAACTGGTTGTGGGGATTTGAATTGAAGAAGTAGAATACCAGAACCAACTAGCCGAAGTCATTCAGCAGTTACAAGACAAAGTAAGATTAATGGACAAGGAAGATAGCCCCATAATTATGAAGAATTTACAACTTTCAGGGGTAACCCACAATAGTTGGAGAGACAGGCAAAAAGAGCAAGAAAATGATGAGGGAATAGGCCCTGTGTTAAGCTAGAAACTGGGGAGAAGAGGGCCCATAACAAACTGGGATCCAAAATCTGCCAAACTGTTGTTTAAGCATAGAAAGCAACTAGAAATCCAGCATAGACTGCTGTACCAGATCCTAAAGCATAGTAAGACAGGAAAGGAGACTCCCCAATATGTGTTACCCCCTTTAGGTTTAGAAAGAGAGCCCTAGAAGCTTGCCATGATGAGTTTGGACTCCAAGGTAAGGATAAAACTATGTTATTAATCCAGAAAAGATTCTTTTGGAACAACTTGGTAAACGAAACAAGGGATCATATAAGAAATTGTAGTAGGTGTCTAAATTTTAAGCAAACAGAAGAAGTAGATAAAATGGACAGAATAGAAAGTTCAAACTCGCTTGAAATATTACATCTAGACTTCCTGACAATTGGAAGGAAAGGAGAGGAAAAGGATAGTACTAAAAAGAAACCAGTCAACATCCTGGTAATGACTGACCATTTACCCGGTTTTCACAGGCATTTGTGACACCAAACCAAAAAGCGGTGGTAGTAGCACATATGTTATGGGAGAAGTTCATATCACAGTACAGATGGCCTGAGAAAATTCTTACAGACTTTTTGAATCCTTGTGTAAGGAAGCTAAAATTGATAAAATTAGAACATGTCCATATAGACCCCAAGGGAATGGACAAGTTGAGAGATTTAACATAACATTAATCTCTATGATTGGCACAATAAATCCAGAAGAAAAGCATGATTGGACCAGTAAAGTGCAAGCATTGACTCATGCCTACAACTGCACAACCAATGCTTCTACTGGATACAGCCCATTTTTCTTATTTTACAGAAGGGAGCCTAAAATTCCAATTGATGTTGAATTTGGGCTACCAGAGCAGAGACCCCAAGAAAAATTACCTGAATTTGTCAGACAATTGAAAGACACGTTAGAAAAAGCTTATAGAATTGCAAAGGAGGCTGACACCAGCCAGATGATGAAGCATAAAAGATACTTTGATCAAAAGCATCACTGTATGACAATAGTACCAGGAGATATTGTGATGGGATGCATAAAGGCTTTCAGTAGGGATCATAAAATTGCAGATAAATGGGAGCGAATACCCTACAGAGTCCTAAATAAAAGAGGATGGGTTTTTATGATTCAGAGCACAAAATAATCTGGTAATAGAAACATCAGAACTCTCCACAGCAATAGGCTATATCCTTTGAGCTCAAAACAGTTCGAAAACATGATGGAACAAGATGCAAGAGCAACAGCTCTAGCTAAAAGTAATATTGTGATGAATCAACACTTTGAAGTACTTTGAACATCAGGAATTGTTTGTTTAAAAGAGGGGGAAGTGAAGAGTAGTCATTTTCTCAGTCCGGACTTTCTGTGAGCATGGGCAAAGTGTTGTCTGTATCCCAAGTTTTGAAGTTGTACTCTCATCGGAAGGAATAGTAAAAATCCACACCAGTATTTTATCGAAATTTTGAAAAACTGTTGCTGAGTCAATAAACTGTGATACTCATTGATCTCTGATACTTGTTGCATCATTGAATTGTTATTGTTGACATCATTAGCTTAAGAATATTTAAATTTACATATATTTCTTTGTTTACATCGGAGAGACTCAGGAATGTTCCCGAGTACATAAATTTAAACTAAAAAGAAAGACGTTCTTGAGAATGTACTCCATAAAAGCATACAAACACACATTTATTGATACAAAATTTATTGATGAACGACATGAAAATAAATGAAACCGTGTTAATGAGATGTACAAAACAATGACTAGGATAATTATGATGAATGATGTGAGCTGAAATAAAGCTGTGGGTCATGATGATGAGCAAACATATTTCCAAATATTGAAGTACAAAGAAAATCCTGACACAAAAAACCTCAGACAGAGGTAGCAATCAAATAGTTGACATGTATATATAAAGAACACGTTTCAAAAAGTTCAAACAAAACCTCAAACAGAGGTGGTTCCCTGGAATTATAACTAATCTAAGTTGACACAGTCCTCATCGTCTGTTGGATCCTTGGCGAGGTAGGAGGGATCTCCAGTATGATAATGCACAGCCAAAACTTGGGGACAGGGGTTGAAGGCAGAAGGGGGGTCAGCTATGAGAGCCGTGGCTCCCTCCTGTAAGGCCTGCTGTTCAACAGAAGTGAGTTCATGGCCAGGGTGTGTGGAAAAGGAGGCAGGTTCCTCTGGGGACTCATCCATGATGACGTCCTGAGGGGGATTGGTGCTGGTAAGACTAGAAAATAATAACATGACAAATCGAGAACATACCCAGGAATGTCAATTTCTCTAAAAAGAAGGCGCATTCCCAGAAGCATTCCCGAGACTAAAAGAAATATATATAAATGAAAACTACTCAATAGTGCTGGAAGAAACATCAGGTACAGTAGAAGAAAGGGAAGAGGGGGTGACATCAAGGGACGAAGTCCTGTAAAGAAAAATAAACATCAAATGGTACATTTCCCACAAAAACTAAAAAGAATAACAAAGAACATGCAAGAAAAAGCCCTACACAAGGAGACCACGGGATCGGTGTTCTGCTAGAGCCTCAGCCGCTTCCTTCTCTTCCCGTTCAGAAGTGCTTCCTCCTTGTCCTCATCCAGTAGGCCCTGCTTGAGGTCTTTGGGGGCTGGGGCCTCAGCTAATAACTCATCCTTTGCTATCTCATACTCCTCCACCCCACCGAATGAGTCAATTAAGAAATGAACTATTCCAGTAGCCTAGGTGTCCCCAAGGCTGAGGATTACATGAGATATAGCTTTCTGGTGAAGGCAAATGGCCCAACCCTCCAATTCATTTGCCAGTTGAAGATCACGAAGCACCTGTGAGGGGAAAGATAAGCAAAGATTTAGGGAATTTTCTCGGGAATGTTATGAAAAAAATAAATAGCAAACATACTCGGGAACATACTCTAGTAACTTACACTTAACACCAGGGTCTGACGGGCATCGTCAGATAGAAGAATTCTGCCGGTCGCCTCCAAAATTGAAGCCTGTGTAGTGGCTAGTGTCTCTTTCTCCACTCATTGCTCGCTGCTGGCTCCATGGATGTCGGCCTGCACCATTAATGCTAGGTCCAGGGCAGCTTCATGTTTGCGTTCCTCTGATTCTTGTAGAGCCTCAGCTTTTAACTGCTCCACTTTGAGGAGCCTCAGTTTTTAACTGCTCCACTTTGAGGTCCTTGCTAACATAGGCCCTCATGATGGCCCGGTCATGCTGTTTCCATAGTTCAGGAAGCTAAAACAGAATATATGTGGATTAGAGAACATTCTTGGGTATGAACAGAATGAGCAAGAATGAGGCCGTACTTGGAAATGTTCTCAAAAGAGCGATCCATAAAAGGCAGATTTACAAACTGCACAAGAAAACCTTCGATTCAAAGTAGGAGGTCTAGTTCACTCCAGAAGAACATTTACCAGTTGTGCAATAATTTTGGAAGGAGAGGATGTGGCTTTTTTTCTTGAATAGCCGATTCATTACCTAAACAAGAATACAGAGTGATAACAGTAAGTAGTGATGCTTACCCTTTGCTCTAAGTCATAGTCAGCCGGGATCAAGTGTTCTTTCAGTTTCCCCACGTGGATATCTTGTAATGTGAAATTCAACTCGGTCCATAACTCACAGGCTAAGATGGCACATGCCACCTGTATACATGTGTAGTTGATCCGACTAAAACCCTGGAAAAATAGCTAGGAATCAAGGAACATACTTGGGAAAATACATTCCTGAGAATGTTCCCGAGGGCAAGAGTTATTACCATGACAAAAACAAAACGGAGATAAACCCTACCACCTTCTCCAACTGAAGTTTAAGATTTTCCTTGTCCTGAGTGACGAGCCAGCAAAGACGCCAAACTAACTCCTTTCCCTTAAGCAGAGACATAGTAGAGCTCCGTGAGGTTTAAGTAAAATAGTTTGAAGTCAAAACAAAAATGCATCTGTTCTCCTTGAATACCAGGAACAAAATGGCAGGTTTCCCACCAAAAGTTGGGGAGGTGTCACAGAAAATGTTATCCAGTAGGTGTCACCAAAATCTGATGTTTACCTTCACAATATTTTATTACTGACCTAGCATGAACTAACAACCTAGTATAAATTGGTGGTGAAAGGAATGAATTTCAAGATATAAGGAAAGAAATTCATTCCTTAACAGGAATCGAGCATGATAGTGAGATAAGATTAACTGCATGTTGTAGATACCTAATAACTAAAGGAAATTAAATGGAATAAAGGGATAAGGAACCAATGATGCAAGGAACCCAATACACTGTTGCAGCAATATTAGAAGGTAACAGCAGTAGAGGCTAATATAGAAGCTAAGAGACTGACAAATATGGATGAAGGTGTAGCAGCAAGGGAAAGTGATTTGTCAGGAACATTCCCCAGTACATGTCCAGCTGATAAAGAGAATAACATTCTCGGGAACATTCCCAAGACAGGTGTAAATCAAATGGAGGTGCTAAAGGCATGGATTGAAGTGGCTGGAGGATTGGAGCAGGCACTAAGAACATTTCGATGATGGCTAAAGCAGCTAACCAGAAACAAAAGAATGAAAAGGCCAAAAAGAACAGTACCAGTCTGGTGTACAGGGGGCCTCAGGGAGCATCAGGAGTGATACAACACTTCCAGAAGAGGACCGAGCTGCTCATTCATAAACTCCCATTTGCAAGACTTCTGAGAGAACTAACTATCAAGGTCATAGAAGAGGGAGTCAGACTACAAAGTTGGTTTGGAGATGCAGGTTGCCGGTACCAAAGTGATGTGATAGAGGCCTTACAAGAATCCTTGGAAAATTATTTAATCAGATTGTTTGAGGACACAAATTTGTGTGCGATCCATGCCAAGAGGGTCACCATCATGCCTAAGGATATCATATTGGCTTGACAGATCAGAGGCGAGATTGGCAAAAGGAGTTAGAAGTCAGGAACTTACTGAGAATGTGATGGAGAACTGGAAAAGAGAGCATACCTGGGAACGTTCTCAAAATATTAGAACTGGACTTACCTGGAAACTTTATTTTCATGGTGATAACAAGCAATAGTCAAAGTTGGGAAGGGGGGCAGGAGTCAGTTTACTAAGACCAGTAGCTAATTCAGTTCAATGGCAAAAACCAACTCCCACCCCTCAAACCTGAAAATAGAAGATAAAGAGATAATAATGCAATTCCAGTAACAATCTAATGGGGGTGGGAGTCAGTTTACTAAGACCAGAAACTTGCTCAGCTCATTGGCAAAACTGACTCCCACCCCCAAAGACTTGAGGATGGAAAAGCTTGTTTCATTTATTCTAGTTGTTGTTAATGAGGATAAAATAAAAATATAGATAGTTAAGTTGACTGCATTCCTTTGTTAATTGTGTTTTACTCATTGGAGAAAATGTTCTGTTCAAGTATGTTAGGTTGGATCCGTATTCTAGTAAAGGAGAGGCAGGGCTCAACCCTACTTACCATAAGAAGACATCCTACGGAAAATGCTGGCAGGGGGAAGAGGGGGAGACAGACCTCAAATTGGAATGGAAAATTCTTATCAACACTAAGTTGTACTCGTTTTCTTTTTTGGCTGCCAATGTTTTTGAATATATTGTCAAAATACTCTCAAGGGCTGTGTCCCATTTAACCTTACCTACGAGTTTTTGATCCTTAATATGCAGTTCCAGTAAGACCAACTTACCTGGAGCCTATTTCGAAATCTGCCGTTAATTCCATTCCTATTGGGATTCCTCCCCAACCCTTTTCCTATTTCATGACTAAAACCAAAGGGACTTAGCTCAAAAACTATGAGCCCAAGGTATTCCTCAGCAAACATAAAAGGAAGTTGAAGGAAAAACATCCTTACCGACTAGTACCGATGCGTCTTCATGCTTTCATGAAGGGAAGAGGAAAAACTCAGAAATAACTGAGGTTCAGTCTAAACTTAGTAAAGGATTCCATAGCAAAGTCTAGTGAGAGAAGTCAAGCATTAGGGGGAAGGGGAAAGGGTACCATCAGTCTAGAAAGTATTTTAGGGATGTTTAGTTGAAACCAAGGGTTTCCAGAGTTAGTAACTGAGGGAAATATAATTTCTAGGATGTTAATTATGTTTTATACCCTCCTTTTTACACAAAACTTACCGGGATTCCCTTGAATGCCATGAGAATCAAAGTTGTAGGATAGAAGACTGATTGATGGTACCTATTAAAAATAACACTTACCTAAGCACCATGATTCTTATTGTACATCATGATACCCATGGAAACTAGGACATAGCAAATCAATGATTATCTTACCTTATCTTTCTGTCTAAAAAAGCAAAAGTTCACCAACCTGATTTTCCTAAAAAAGAAAACATAAAACATGTCTGACCAAGGGCTATGTATCTTTCCTGGGAATATTACATCCTCTAGGAAAACATGATTTTAGTCAAGAGGGACAATGATGCCCTATTAGTTATAAACTTTAACTATCATTTTCACAGTAGAAATCTATCATACTTACCTATGACCTTGCAGTTCTTTCTGTTGAACAGTAGTTGAAAAAGTAATCACAAATGAGAATATGAAGAGCAGAGAATCAATTACTTGATTGACTAATGGATGAAGCTCATATCTTGAACAAAAATATGTCATTAGGACAGGACTTCCATAGCGGGGGGAAGAATGTAACCAGGGAATAGGAGGGGTACCATTTTTCAGGAATATACCTGAGAACGAACTAATTGGATTAAAATAAAGACATACTCGAGAACCTACTCAAGAATGGGGACTTTATAATGGGATCTATTTTTAGTAACAAGCCCTAGTTACCCGGTCATGTGATGAGTAGAAATTGCAGAGCCAATCAGCAATAAGAGCAATGACATCACTTTGCTTGAGTCCACCAATCAGATTATGAGGTGGTGATGTCATTGTGATGTCATTTATGTAATTATGATGATAAAACACGATGTTATAAGGAAATCATATAAAAGCAAAGGGGCACATGGAATGCTTTTGAGTACATAGTTTTCTATTGACCCAGAAGGATGTAAGAGGCGTCTAACAGTTTTTAAGACCAAGTTGTGGCTTTCTCAAGTTATGTCAGGGTTTGGGAAGGGAATTAAGGGGTTGAGGGATTTTATTGTACATTTTAAACATTAATCAAAACAGTGCATCTTGTAAATATTTTGTGAATCTTTGTAGGTATTACCTTTCAGTAAAATTGGTCCTTGTTTAATAAAAGAATCAAGCCAAGTTGCTGTTTTTCTTTCATCCAATTTGGGTCCAGAACCCTATGCTCACCCGTACGATTTGCAGACGTAGAAACAGTGTGTTAAACACAGAAGATTGTAACATACTGCAATAAATCAGTTGAACTACAAGTATCTCTTGCTTATGTGGATCAGATGTAAGACACACTTTAGAGAGATCTACAGTACTGGAGGTCTACAAGATTGACCAGTAGCGTTATACAGTCTCAGCCATACCTGAGACTAAAGCCGCATCCGCAGGACCTAAGAGACCTCACATAAATGTTGGAGAATCCCAACTTCAAAGGATTCTGTTTCACATAAGCTGACAGGTATTTGGTTTCAACCTTATTTTGTTGCATGCTAGAATCTGTGTTAAAACATGAAATAACTAGCATTAAATTGCGGATAGTGTTAAATCATGAGAAAAATAGTGTTAAATTGCAGACAGTGTTAAATCATGAGACAAACAGCGTTAAATCACAGAATATATCAAGGAAGACACTGAAAGTACATCAGTGTCAGGATAAGATCAGTGTTGACATCCAAGGTGATCAATCACTGTCATAGCCAGAAATACGAACGTACTAAATGACCCGCACAATCAATAATTAATTACCGAGTATTCATAAGTCCCGATCACAGCAAGTGACCGAAGTGGACCATAGTCACGGTTGAGTGACCTACCCACTAAGTGGCCTCTGCCAGGGTACACCACCAGTAGGCACACCCGATACTTAAGGTACTCACTGGCCTGACCAGGCATGTTTTTATGATCTTATGATGAACCTGTAACTACCACAAGAAGT
>JBCAUG010460106.1:0-15630 GCA_038406175.1 Haplosyllis leylae
GTTTGCTGTTTTTATAACTAGCTACTAATCTAAACACTACTTGAATAAGTCCTACTACTACTAAAGTGACTAAAACCAAAAAAGGATCCATCCGATGCTGGTTCAATTAATCGGTAAGGACCTCCATGTAAGGTGCGCATTATGCGTACCTCTTTACGTAAGTAAAAAGAGAGTCGTTAGCTTACTGGAAGTGCATTTATTCTACCCCGGCCCTATTAGCAGTGCGCTCTATATATATGGGTATATAGCAGCCTCCTATTGGCCGGTGTGTTACGGGTCTAGGGTATGGGCGGAGCCCTCCCTGTAGGTGCTTAGGCACGTGTCGTACCCTGCAATATTTTGGTTTATGTTTGGCTCACCGTGAGGAGTATGCACGGTCCTCGCACATTTTTCCAAGGATGTAGTGTCTGCCCGACATTAAATGAATTTGCTGATTCTCACGAGTCAGCGATAGGCAAGTAAACCTGGACACCGCTTATGCTAAGAATTTTGAAAACCAAGTTTATCGAACAGTGAATAGGAACCACAGACAAATTAAATCCCATGAATAATTCCATTATCGACAAATTATAAACTTGGTTGAATAACAGGCATAACAACATCGATTAGATCTGATTAAGCATGCATTCCATTACATGTTCATCATGGGAGACGTTGCAAACAATTCTGGAAAGAGAAGCGTTCCGTAATTTATGTCACAATATTGATCAACATCGATTTTTATTTAACATTTGCTTAACTAAGAAGACTGGTTAACTTAATTTTATTTGTTACGGTTGTACGTGAAAACATCCATTGTGAAATGTTGTTTGTACACAAAAATGCATTGACTTTGAATCAAGAAAGGATCTTATTTTACAGGTGCGAAGGTTTCCAGCTACAGATGGGATTGACACAATTGACCAGATGGAACCAGCATTTCATTTTCATCAATCATCCGGGTAATCATATTCGTGGAAGGATTGAGCATCAGGGCTCATGTAAACCCAAGCTCTGCTGGTCAATGAGATCTTAGTAATTACACGGTAAGACATAATCAGGTGGATCTTCAAAACCAAATAGCAAAACGGGCATTTTGAGTCCTTTTTGAGTATTCATAAGGTTTATGATCAACTATTTTTCTGGCACATTGACAATTTCCTCCTTCTACAATTAACCTTGTGTAACAGTTCTTGGTTGAAAAGGGTCGGTCAACAGTTTATGGTCTAGAAAAAGGACTGGGTCAACAGCGGAGTGGGGCAGATCAACAATTCATGGTCGGGGGAAGGGTGGGTTAACAGTTCATGATTTGCGAGAAGGGCAGGTCAACAGTTCATGGTCTGGGAGGGGGTCAACAGTTCATGATTGGGAGAGGGTTGGGTCCACAGTTCATGGTTTGGAGTAAAGGGGGATCAACAGTTCATGGTTGGAGATGGGTGGGTCAACAGTTCATGGTCCACAGGGTAGAGGCCGGTCAATAGTTTATGGTCTGGGAAGGAGCAGGGCAACAGTTCATGGTTTGGGGTCAACAGTTTATGGCTGGATGAGGGGTGGGTCAAGAGTTCATGGTCCAGGGGCAGGGGCAGGTCAACAATTCATGATTGGGTAGAGCGAGACAGTTCAACAGTTCATGGTCTTGGGAGAAGGGTTTTTGTGACAGTTCATGGTCTACGAGAGGGGATAAACAGTTCATTGTCCAAGGCGGACCTCGATTCCCTTGCACCCTGTGAATGGAATCATACGCACTCATGAGTGAAAACATTGCCTTCCCTCGTACTTCGTACGTGGTCGGTAAGTATCATTGGGTTCAAAAAGTACGATTTCGTTTTGTCTTGTAACTATACAGCCAATCTAAACGTTATTTTGGATACTTTTTCGCCAGATGAAACTGTAGACCTAAGTAAATGCTTGTAAACTCTGACCAGAAGTACTGTAGCACTTTAAGGTCAATTTAAGCACAGATCTATTCAAATGCTGCAGCGGTTTTTAATGATACACAATGATGTATTGTTGTATATATGTCGACCAATTGCTTTCAGAAAGAATATCGATCTCTGAGAAAATGCTGACTGCTGACTGCTAACACATGCACGAAAGTTGTATATGTATTTGAGTTCTTAAAATGAGATGTCTCCATCACAGGCACAACCAAAATCAGAGCACCAATTTCTTTATAAATGAAGTTACAAACTTTTTCTGTTGACACTGCAGCTAACACAAAATCTATTTACCCTAAGTAAAATTCAACTCTTCGAAATCAAATAGAGGAAGGGATTTTATCATACAGCTTCGTATGAAGTACTCGAGACTTCTCGTAGGGTCTTTTCAAATTGACAAGCAGACCGACGTTCTAAACAAAAATTACTGACTTAAGGTCCTTCAATAGGATATCAATAGGATTATGTTTTCATACTATTTCAATTTTAATATCTATGTTTTTACTGTTATTTGAATATCAATAAGTTAAGCAACTGAAACCAATAAAAAGTAGGATCTGCTGATTTAGAATGCGATACTTGAAGATGTAATTAGACACTTCGGTCAGTAATCATTTGTCTGAAGTATATAAAATATTTAATAACTGGCCAAATCCCCCAACCCCACAAAAACTATGTCTGGTTTTGGGGGGCAATAATGTTGTTAAATATATTGATATTCAATTTTATAGAAGTAAATACATTGATATTAAAGTTAAAATAGCATGAAAAGTGTATTTCTATTGATATGCTATTAGTGGACATGAAATCAGTAATTTTTGTCCGGTACCAGGTCCGAATGTCAAATTGAATACGACTTGTGCCTCTGCACACATTACATAGATTCGAGTCAGACTGCTGCAAGAAATAAACAATCTTATTGTCTCTGATGATTTTAGAAACACAGCTGCTGTAATGCAAACAATTACCCTAAAAGGTATGATTCTTTAATTCTTCAGGAAAACAAAGCCATATTTGTTCAGGTTTACGAGCGGAAATCAATGTAAGTGAAAATAGTTACACAAGAATCTACAGATTTTAAAGCCATGTCCGTTGCCGGGATAACCATTAACAAGGGCGAGACGGTTCTGGTTATCTAACTCTTATTTCAGAGAAAATTTAGAGCCATAAGTTGATGTTTTCGTGACCTTCATTTTACTTTGGATAACCTACAAAATAATGGTTTAACTCTTGGCAAGCAATATTATTATCTTTAGAATGATAACTCGTCACACTAAAGAAATTTCAAATCATACAGAACCATTTATAACAACTCATTTATTTGAATATTCATCAGAAGTAACTGGTTTCAGTAGGGAAGCTTCGAAGTCAAGCCAAATTGGTTGCTCAAAGTTGATTTAATTCCTAACTGTTCCGATACAAAACCGGTCACGCCAACGTTTAGAAAATTCCCAATAGAAACATAAAGTGACATTGATCCAGATAATAAATCCAGAAGCGCTGGGCTTTAACCTGATAACCCCATTAAGCCTTATTCACATCCACTTGTGATGCGGTTCAACAAACCTTTACGGTAAAATAATTGATGGTCGTGTACTTGACACATGGACTTGAATACAATTTTCAAATGGAATTGGATTGATAAGTTTGAAGCATGGAATCCCTTCATCCCAACACATAAATCAGGGGCTCTTAGGAGGCTACAAACATATACCAGAACAAAGGTAATTAAACAGATTAGTACATAGCCATAACGCCTGTTTATGGAGATTCTTTTTACCATTTTCTTAGTTGCTCGTTGTAAGGTTTGAAATTATTATGGAGATGCATTATAGAAAGGGTTGCTTATTATATACAAGGGTAGGAGCACATTCCACACCAACCATTTTGATCACTATTTTATATGTTCCACAGTTTCATTGGAAGGGAAGTGTTCTATTCCTCCAACCCTCGATTCAAAGATTTTGTAAAAATTTCGCTGTAAAATGAAAGTTATCTCTTTTTTTAGACTAAACCCTTGCAGAAGCATCTGTTCCCATTCATGCACCCACACAAACATCTCACTTTTGCGGAGGACTCTGTATTGGGCCATCGGTTGCAACCGAATTTTGTTTACCACCGAATCAATAAAATTATATTTGTGAGCTAAAAGGGTAAATATTTGCAGAGACATGCAGAATATCTCTATCAGACCAATAATGCTAAATTTGTAGTGCATTCCACAGCATCTTCCATTCAGGTGAAAAAAAAAGAATACTGCATTTGTCTTATTTTAAATACTGCAGCTGTCTTATTTCTTTTGATTAAGTGTTCCATTGAGATTGTAAATGTGAAATTGTCTTTCTTGAAGAGTGAATACTTAAAGTAGGATTCGGCAATAAAAGCCGGATATTATTCCATTAAATTTTCCTACCACATGTGAACTTAACAGAGAGGTCAGCATGTCATGTTATCACCTGATTAGCCCATTCACTTTTGTAACTCTTGGAGAATAGATTAAATTGATACAAGTAAGATTAAGATTTCCATCAAGATTTTAGTTTTTCAAATAAGCACAATACGCCTGTGCTATACTGAAACCAACTTTGAGATAGGCACTACCTTTTCTGTATGCTGGTTTTTTCGTGATACCAAATTTGCAAGGATGCTGGTTGACCTGATTCAATTGAAACGAGGAAGAGCCAAATAGCCCTGGACAACGTGGCCCTAATCTATATGTGCCGAACATGTATTCTCCAGACACTCGCAATTCCTGCATACCTTTATAAGATTAAAAGAATGTTCTGTGTCTATTGGGACCACTCTGTGTAGATGATGCATGTTCACAGAGTGCAGACGACTGCTGCAAATGGAGCCAATTGTTTAAAGAACTAGATCTGCTCCCCTCTTGTAGTTAGTAGAAATGTGATTATCATAATTATACTTGATGCAGCTGTTTGCAATGCAATTATTGTGACATTTGTTGCCACAGCGCTTTTCAAATACAGTACACACATTCCAATTTTTACAAACACAAAATGGCAAAGTTACCTTTAAATGATCTTGCAGAATATAAATTCACGTATGAAGTAAGGCATATCACAAGAAAAATGCACATCTGACACAATCTTTTTCGTGTTCAGACATACTCAATATGTTCAATATGTAGATCATTAAAATAGCTCATGATGGAACTCTTATGCTTCCTTACTGCATCTTAGTATACTTCTCCTTTTTGCTTTCAAAGACGAAAGTTAGAAGCTCAATGCAAACTCAATGTTTCATCAACTGATACCTTCCTTGAATGTTATATATTATCATTATGATAATAACCATTAATATTTCACAGGTTTTACTTTCTGATAATAAAATGTCAGCAATCCTCATCAGCTGACACGCATATATATTGAAATCGTACACTCCTCCACAAATAATTTAACAGTCTTTTTGTAGATCTATAATTGATAACCTATTGACTGCACTGAGTTATTATTTGAATCACGTTCATATTTAATAACTTGCAAGAGTAATGGAGCTATGTTCGCCAACATGCACTTTTCAGGTTGCAGGCACACTTTGGCAAAGTCAAAACATTTATATTTGAGAATTCTGTAGATTCTACAGAAACACGAAAAAAACAAAAAAAAAATCCAGTAGCAAAATGTTACCCCCACTGGGAAGTGAACCCAGAGCCTCTGACTTTAATGCCCAGTATGCTACTATCTGAGCTAATTCCCTTATTTGCTAGAAGTCTTAACCTTTTAAATCCTTATATAGTCATGCTCTATTGATTCCAGAAAATTCTCTAAGTCCAAGAATCAATAGAGCATGAATATATAAGGACCTGAAGGTTTGTGACTTCCAACAAATGGGGAATTAGCTCAGATAGTATCATGCAGGGCACTGAAGTCAGAGGCCCTGGGTTCACTTCCCAGTGGAAGTAACATTTTGCTACTGGATTGTTTTCCTCGTGATTCTGTAGAATCTACAGAATGCATCTCTTTTTTTGAGAAAACTCGAATAGAATATTTTTCGTTTCTGTTTTTCAGAATTGGGGATTAACTCAGATTAATCTTTCAAGTGGACGTGAAAGCTCTTCCAATCATCTGAGGCAAAGGAAATATAATGGAAGCCAAGACAATTATTGTATTCCCAGAGAGAGTAATTATTTACTTTTATCCCCACAAATTAAAATTAATTGAGTGATTAAATACTCAATATGGCCAATTAATGTTCACTGTATTTTGCGTATGAAAACCGTGGCTTCCTAAAAATGCATCATTTTCTGTTGATATACATAATAATTTTTATGTGTATTCGAGTTTTTCATGATAAAATCATATTTACTTTTTTAAGCCTGAATTTGCATGAACAAATTCAAATTTTTTAAAAAAGTTGCCTTCAGTGGGATTTGAACTCACAACACTGAGCATCATTGGATCTAAGCTTGAATGTTTATCCAGATAGGCCACAGAGGCCTGTGCTACTTAGCAGACCTTTAACTGAAGTTTGTTTCATGCACGATTCCCCTTTTGAAAAATCATTAAAGAATGTCTGATGTAAAGTCTGTCTTAAAATGTGAAATTTGATCTTATTGTGAAAAACTCGAATAGATATAACATGTGTTCCGGTATTAATCTAAATCACAGAAACAAGAAGTAAGTGAATCTCTTGCTGAACTGAATGTTAACTTACTTATTCAGGTACCACATAGTTTTTCTCTTTTGTCTTTTGGACTCAAGTGGTCAATGAAAATAAATTTTAAACATACGCACATGATACCACACGTATCACCTTTTATGAGTACAAACAACAATTACCTTTACTAGAATCATTTGCAGAGATGACAGTATTCTGAAGAAAATGCGAAGGTAGATGACATTTGCCTGCCATTGGGTCGGAGACAGTGTGTCGTCTGTGGTACTGGTAAAAGTGCTCCATTACTGGCAAATATCTTACTATATATATGTAAAAGGATTGTCCTAGCCAGTATTTAGTCCGTTAAGACTAGTGAAACTGTTATACAGGTAAAAGTACTTACTGTGATCACCGTGCGATATCCATTAAGTTGGCAGCCTTGGTGTCATTAATTTACAAAAATGGCTACTGTCGGAGGGGACAGGCAATTATCCAGATTAAAGTAGCAAAATATCCATTGAACAAGGCTTGCTCGTCCATGAGACCAGTATGAAAATGTTTAAGCTGCGTATGAATGAAGCAGTTGATAAAATGTGCCGTAAAAGCTGCAGTCTTCAGTACTTGCTGCATTACAGTGTCATGAAGCTTCACTATATTGATTCTCTACGACATGCAGAATAATATACCACGATCGACATATATACTGGTCCTTCAACACGGTAGCTCTGGTAGAATATTGGTTGTCTTAAAGTGGTTTCACTCCCATAGCCTAAGTAACTTCCTAATTGTAAATTGCTGTTTGAAGCAACTGTGACAGCAACGAATTCAAAACGCAATTCTGAAAAGACCAGAGGGAAATTTACATGGTTACTTGTTACAAATATATAGATCACTATTGATGTTACGATCATAATATTTATATTCTTATTTACTTGACCCTCATAGCTCAGTCAATATGTATATCGGTAGATGGTAAATAAATATACGGGATAAAACAATATACTTAACTATTGGGCGTTAGCACAATAACTACTTAGGGTTGCAGTTACAGCTAAATTGTCTTGCAAGAATTGCGATCTCTTGATAAATCGGTTCAGGAGAGGAGGAACATCTCTTTGTTGACTTTTTAAAACATGTATACATGTACAGTGAATTTTATTTCTTGTAATTGAAGCATCATTGTGTTGTATCCAAGAAAGCGCAATCTAATTCTCCCTGCATTAGTCTTCATTAATGAAGGAAATTAAGTTTATGAAAGAAGAACGTTATTATGTGTATAGTTATCCTTGGAGTAGATTCTAAATCAACCTGGAGGATTTGACATAATAAAGAAATAAAAAAATCTATTGCACCTGTATTATGGTTAAGAGCAACGCACTCGTGACCACAAAAAAATCGAATATTCCATTAAATAGATCTGAGATTAGGTCATTGATTAAATATATTGAATGCAGAGAGTTCGAATGATTAAAAGGTAAGGAATTGTCGTTCACGTCAATGGAACAATGCCAGTCTAAATAACCATTATTTCTTTACATCTTTCCTTTCGATACCCTTGTCTCAAACCAGGTTCTACCTACAAACAAAAACAAGTCTGCTTTGGAATCAAAATTAAATGTAGACTACATTAATCTTCATTAATACCACTGCAGCCAGTAGGCATTAACTTGATAGCTCTATTAACCCTGTTTCAATTTTTACCTGCGAGACGCAGAGGAAGTCTCCCAGCTATGGAATAATCCATTATCGCAAAACTTGATATGCTGAACTGGGCTGTAATTCCGAACTGGAAATGACTTAATATGATTTTGTACATGGAATTTGCGGATAACGGTAATTCATCAAGCGAATTCTACAGTGAATAACAATACAATGAATCCGGATTGGGAGATCACAATATGGACCTGTAGAAGCACCCAAGAACACTAGAGCTCTGCAACAAACAGAAGTTACAGAATGAGCAATTGATATAGATCTGTTACATTTATGTTCAAATAAGTCCATGCCCATTTTCAAAGTTACCGTTCACTCTTTCTGCTTGAAATTTGCTCTTGTCTTTGAATTTGCAAAAGAGGAGATACCTACACATGTTGATTCGTTTGCAGGAAACCAGGAATTTGTTTTTATGGTGAATCCTGACTTTTTGAAAGAAGGCAAAATAATCTACACAGCTCAAATGGCTGTTGATTCATTCGAGTATTTCGTAATAAGAGCAATTTTACATTTTAAACCTAAATTTACGTCAAGGGCCCTTGAAAGTCTGGCAGTGGCCTTCAGCGGGAATTGAACTCACAACACAGACCATCACTTGATAAGAGGTTTAATGCTTTTCCAATCGGGCCAACCAATCATGTGCCACATTGCAGAATTTTATCTTGTTTAATGCACCTTTGCACTTTTTGGACTTGAATTATTTCAAGAATCATTAGAGCATGTCTGGTGTAACTTCCAGCTTAAAATATAAAATGTGATCTTATCGTGAAAAAATCGATCGAGTCAAGCAGATGTGATGCAGAAGTGTAGTCTTTTGAGGTTGACTGCAGTTACAAAATTAAATCTACCACCTTCTTCACCTTCATCCTTAGTGTTGCAAACAGTAAAGACAGTATACTGTAGAGCGATGCAGATGTATTTAGCAACGTTTACAGACTTTATACGACTCTGATCTGCCCTCAAACAAAATCCATGTGTCAAACAGTACACAGAGCCAGAGGGAGGTTTTTATGCAGGACATGCTTATTCCCTAGACTGCTGCCACTTCTGTGTGTCATTTACAAGATTAAAAGAATGGCCTTAACCTCTTGGGACTCCATTGAATAAATATATACACAGAATACAGAATATACTTTTGCCGTTTTCAAATAAGCTTTGTGAAGTTGCAGAAAGCTTTGTGTCAATATGTATTGATAGATATATTTGCCCAGCTGTGCACATCGATTTGGAATGACATTATTTCGACTTTGCAAACGACAATTGATATAAATTTGATACATCAGGTCTTTAGATCAGAATGCTACTTCGTGGTCATGTGTTAAGTCATATTTTAGTGTAAATTTCTGACTCACCATTGAACGTTCGATACCACCTACGTTTTGTACATAGACTATAAGACTTTAAAATTCCAGTCTTTTAAAATATTTGACGCTAAACATCATTGTTATTGTGAGTCAGTCCAAAATATTCAACACAGGTTGCCTCTAATTTTGAACAAATACAGTTTTGGTGCTTAGGAAAGGCTATGTTTCTACAATGTGAATGAAGCACCACTGTAAGACTTCATTAGCTACGTTTCCTTTGCAGTGGGTGGTACAGGCTGACATTAAATTTTTAGATTAAATCGCCAGATCTCTCCAAGATGGAAAGACCGTACAGCACTGTGCAAGCTCTGTTTTGAAGGTGTATCTGGATAAGTACAGAAGAATATTTTTCAAAAATATTTTATGCTGACAATATCAACACATGAGACTCGCTGAAATTTGCTCGTTTCCCTCTAGGTGAAAATACCATACGTATCTGATGTGAAATGTAAAACATTACAATTGCTATGTTCCTTTCTTATCTCTAGCAGATAAAGCATTACTTTGACATTTTGGCATTCTCTGACTTTTTTAACTTTCGTATCATATTGATCTCTGAAATATATACAGAAGAAACTATTCTGGAAACTTTCACTTTTTCCTTCAGACAAACATTTCAAACTTTCAAAAGAAATGTACCAATATTCATAACTTTAACTCCATTAGTGCATAAAGTTACTCAAATATTTACAATGGCATGCGCAACAAAGCTTCCAGAAATTTTGTAACAGAAAAAGGAACAGATTCCACACAGTTCGCTCCAAGGTTCTCAGTGCAGAATGAGCTAAATTTACGTTGATAAATCAAAAAAAAGAATTTTTTAAAAAAAATGAACCACAAATTTAGTTCTTACTTTGTAACGTTGTGATGAAACAAATGATTCTTTCTTGGCATATGTGCTTCTCAGAGGAAAAACATTCACAATCCATTTACTGGACTGGTCACGATATTGACAATCATCTGCAGACCAATTACGAAAGTTGATTCCATCACGGATCTCAACGGAACCATAAAATGTAGCATCGCGTCTTTTGTGAATTATGAATACTGAAGGACTAATTATTATCTGACAGTTCTAAAATTGGATTTCAAATGTCTTCTTCTGCTTCTGGTAGGATAAATGCCCAAAGCGTGTGCCTGAAAGTAGAATCACTAATAACGGATCGTTTGGCTCAGGTCCATATTTCTGTCAATGTGAATTTTGAGCTTCAAAATACTGAATTTTTGTGATTGTTGTAATTCGTCTACATAATATGTATTCTTTATTTTGAACCGTTTAATAGATGCGTACATTTCATCGTAATCAAACATATCCACCAAGATTAATAAAAGATAGGACACCCGAGCTTGTTAGATAAAGGTAAATCACACTCGGAACCCACTGAAGATTCTCCAAGGCTTTCATCCCACCACCGTAACAAATGGCCAAAGGCGCAACCAATACATCACACAAATATTTGAGTTTCGCATGATCCAGGGTAACTTGTGACGTCATTCGACATGAGACACTACTGGCTCTATTGAGGAGGTACACTGTCAGGTGCCAAAGGAAACACCATATTTTCTCCACTGTTTCATTCCAGCAAATTAATCCAGTATTAACAATTAGGATTGCTTTGTTTATTTCTTAGTTGTGGTATGTAGGGAGTCGCCAAGTTTTCAGGTGACTGAGATAACATTTAGCTTCTTGAAATGGTGATCGATTCTCCCATTGAAAAATTAGACTACCTGTTATGAAGCTGACCAGTGTTGCATGTTGCAGTTATATTGCAAATTCATCACACGGTTTACACTATTTCGGAATTTGCATTCGGATAACATATTTTTGATGGGAGATAATTTATTCTCTGTAGATATTTAGTATCTACTTCGACCCTTTCCAAATTAGTCATCGGTGGCAGAAATCGTTCTGAATACCTTTGAGAATGATAATGAGGCTTCTATTGCATCTACAAGATGGTTATTTTGACTCAATTTTCCCTATGCTGAACAATCCTGAAAGAGTAATGACCACCAAGTTGTTGTCTGTTGCGGCTTTGCAATCAATATATCAGTTCAGTTCTCTGAAGTCCCATTCAAGTTGGCTTCACTGTTCTTACAGACATCTACATCCGTATAAGCTGCATTGTGTATGTATGTGCACGCCCATTGCACGATTTGTCGACATTGCCTAATGTACGCGTCAACGATTAAATGTATTACACATACTCATTGCTTAACCATTTGTAACATTATTTATGGATGGAAGTAATCGATACCTTCACAACATCATTAATTCTTTGGTATTACATTTAATAAATGTAATGCACGTGACTTTAGTTGAAATGTAGAATCATATAAATCTACCATGACAGGCCTGTGATGTGAAAAAATATCGGTAACTGCACAGTTTTTTTTTTATTTTGGTTATCTGGAAATGTAATAAAAATCTTGAAGATGGGAATTCAATTCGACATAAAAGCACTTTTTGCCATCAACACACGACAACTACAACAACACCTACGACAACAACAAAGATGTCAGGGTTAACAGTATAAGAAGTCCTGCGTTGTGTGCTGGAGAAGGCCATTGCAATCAATTTCAACACTAAGATGATATCTTATTGTTAGTTGTTGCCTCAATCTGATTGCTTCAAGCCAAATACGTAGACATCATAAATCAGGTGTTGACATTTCTCTTTCCATTGATGTCCTACAGCAGATTCATTGGGGTATGTATGGACTGTCCGCAGCAGATAAGCAGTGTATATCACCTACGGGTCTGTAAACTGAGCAGTTTCAAATGAGGAAAGGACAAGGATTTGTCCTTGAGAAACGACAATTTGGACAATAATCGAGATGAACTTGCACACTATCACGAAATTGGTGCGCGTAGGTGAACCCGAACCAAATGGCTTCGTTGAACCAGATAGATATCCTAAAGTAAAAAGATCGTGTCTTTATGTGACTGGGTTGTTATGTAGGTACTGGAAATCAGAGTCCAATATTACAATGTGTGATCACGCCTCAATCTAACCTGTTGTCGCATCGAATCACAATTTATCACTTAGCCTACCGTTATTTATATCCCGCACCGCACAATTCTCTGTACGATATTCGATAAATCACCCATTAATACTTAGTTGCTTTTGCCTGCTGGCGCTAAATGGATGTCTTGTTTTTGATCAAATGTCTTGGAAAACCGTGAAAGGAAGGAAGCATCGAAGCACAAAGGACTTTTATGGCTCCTCGGAGCAGAGCAGCTTTTACCCAAAATAGATACTTTGTAGTCTGAAAGAATAACAGTTGCAGTAAAACAATAAATGGCTCATTGCCCTGCGTCGTTGAAGCTGAAGTTGTAGTTCGACCTTTAGTTTTCCAGCTTGTTGGAGATTTGTGAGACGATCGCATGAAATACTCCAATGAGAGGATATAAGCATTTTAGCATTGCAACTGGCATAATATGTCATGTTTCTCAAAAGACGGCATAATGAACGAAGACCCAAAGGATAAAAGAACAGAGGCACCTCAGCAGAAATCAGTAAATTATGTTAAGCACGTTGGATAAGAGCTCAAATTACACGGAAGCGGTCATCGAGGCAACATAGGCCATGACCAAACAGACAGATTGAAGCGGTTGTTCATTTAAATAGCACTTGTGATGAAAAGGGATAGGTGAAAAATTAAATTAAGCTGAACGTTGAAGATACTGACGGTTAGGAAACGGTAGATTTCAAAGCAGAAATTGTCATATACAATTTTTGTTGGTACAGAAAATTCTTGTCTTGTTTCATTTACTATGTGTTTCCACATTCCTTGCTAAAAATGATTTCGAGGAAAAAGAGTAAAGATATATTCGTGAGCGTAAATATTTATGTCTCCCTACCACTATCCAGGGTTTAGCATGAAGTCATCAGACTGAGGGAACCCTTCCAAGCAATTCAGCAACAGTAAGTTTGGCATCAAAGAAAGTGGTCATTTCTCGCTGACGGACTGTCTATTTTTTGGCAGAGTTTGATGAGTTATGCATTTATCAACTCCACTTGACTTTTATTCCACATGGTATGATCAGAATTCAATATATTATACCAGCATGATGCATACTTTAAATGCAAATTGCTCCATAAATTGCGACATCACGCGACATATTGACAAGTAATGGACAAATTCAATTGTGAGTGTGTAAGGCAGCTGATAAAGATTTAAGGTTTACGTGTGTCAAACATTAGACGGTTCTCTTTTTGTACCAGTTCCTACAATATGAATAATCTTTTAAGAAGTGACCTCGAAGAAATTGCTCTCCATTCAACCGACTGCATTAAATTTATGTTTCTACTTCTGAAGCATAAAGGTAATGTCCCAACAGTGATTCGGAAAGAATTGAAAGACATCGCATAATTAATTTTAGGAAACCTTTTGAAGACGTAAAGAAACAGACAAAGACATTGAGACGTTGAGGTCGCCCGAATAAGGTCACTTTTTGTACCAAGACTAACCTTAACATTTCATATATCTGAAGTCCTATATCAAACACCCTGAAAGAACATCAGCAATTTCTGACTGAAATGGAGATATCACTCATTTCTGACAAAGGATTTACAATGGAAGCCTATAGGGATTTCAGATTTTCTATGGTGCAGCCTCCACTGGCGATCTTATAAATCTAATTCTTGCAATAAAAGTTGAACAGATGTGTTAAATCTTGAAATGACTGCAAGTCCCAAAAGTGAAGTGGAGCATGACACAAAGTTAGAACATTCTGTTCAACAAAAGTCTCTGTGGCTGAGTGGGCAAGGCATTTGGATTCTAATCCATAGATGGTTGGTGTTGTGAGTTCAAATCCCACTGAAGGCAACTTTATTTTTTTCTGATTTTCAAACCCTCGATGTCAATTTTGTACAAAAATGCCAGAAATGTCAGATTTGTGTCATTTAGAAAAAACTCGATTGAGTCTTCAGGTGCAATTATGGATCTATTGGAGCGAAAGTGATTATTCTCTCTAATCTTTGTCGTTACTGAATATAAACATACAACTCCTAAAACTACGTATCAATCCCAAGCGACGTCGCTTTCGTTCCAATATAGTTGCACCTTTATTTAGCAGTATAGTTCTTTTGTTTGTAATGTCTGTATTTATTAACAGTTTCAGGGACTTTCGGTCTGTCCATCTGTATTTACATTGGCGGCGTAAGGGCAGCTGGAATACTACACGCTCGGTTACTGGATAAAATAGTGCGCGCTCCCATGTCGTTCTTCGACACCACTCCTCTGGGCAGAATTGTCAATAGGTAAAGTTGCACGACCTATTTTAAAGCATGATCATTCACATAACTTAGATTTATGAAAGAATATGCTTCTTTGTGTGCGCTTAATTTTTTCGCACGTTTTACTTTTATAAGTTCTTTCTATTGCAAACGGCAGTCAATGGTATTTTGTTAATTACATATACGTATACGTATACATAGCTTGATACTGATGGTGTATTTATGGTATGTTCACACTGAGCAACACCGAGAACGATATATGTACAGATACCGATAAAATGGTTAATATTAGCCAATGGCATCAGTGGCAGGGTCTCGGTGCAGTGTGAAGTGTTCTGCATATTACAGTGAAACCCATAATTATCGTTCTCTTTCTCGGTCACTGTATCGTTCTCGGTGTCGTGCAGTGTGAGCAGACCATAACACTGGCCGATACCGAGACCGAGACTGATAAAATATGGGTTTTACACAGGAATGTGTGGAGGAGGTGTTCATTCTGCACAGAGACTGATGACAACACAAATTCCTATTGGGTTCTGTATACTTGTTCTCAGTCTCGGTCTCTGACAGTGTGAAGGGACCATAATACTGGAGGTCTCATTGTCGTGGTTTATTTATTGTTATTTTGTAATACAGATTCTCCGTTGATATGGACAAGCTGGATAACAACATCCCGCACTACACCAGATGGTTCCTTTTCAACGTAACGATCGTTACAACGACACTAATAGTGGTAGGCTACAGTTTACCCATATTTCTCGTTATGGTGATTCCACTG
>JBCAUG010460217.1:0-15630 GCA_038406175.1 Haplosyllis leylae
GTTAATTCACTATCTTGATTCACTACCCTGCGGGCGGTATGCCTCTTGCGGTCACGCAGGAGGACTTTCTTGTTTTAGATATATTTAGAATACTCAACAAATCACGGGATGACGTGGCATCTGGTTCGTGAAAGTTGTTTTCCGCCAAACATGTGCGACGAATACTACACTGCGTCCGTCTATGATTTTTCAAAATACAAAAGTTGGCAAACGATCACATTTCTGTTGCCCCCTGCCACATGGTAAGTAAATTTAGTTAATGCTGGTACAAATCACCACAGTGGTTCTATTGAAACAGTTATCTTCTGAATACCTCCCAGATATTAGTAGGGGCGGTTAAGAAATTGGTCCAAAACAAAAGTGTACTGGATGGTGTACCATTGTCTCCCAGTCTTCATCCTGTCGCTAGTCGCTAGCTCGTTTAGAGCCAGCTTATTACCGCCCATATCGCAGAAGGTAATGTTTTTAGTCATGTGTGTCTCCGCGGTGGGGGGGGGGGGAGGGCAGCCATGAAGGAGGCCCCCCGTGCCTTCTGACAGGTGGAGGAATAGGGACTGGGTAGAGCAGGTGGAGGCATTGGTCTTCGACTGAAAGGCTTTCTTGTTCATCATATTATGTGCATTTAGGTCGGCAGTGACGCGATTTCGATGGAGACAAAACGAGTGGGCTTTGTCGGACAGTTGGGCCGTATCGCACCTGTACATTGGTCAGCAGTGTCCCGAGCTGTGTAACGGACATGGTAGATGCGTGCAAGGACAATGCGTGTGTGTGAAAATTAAAAAAAAAACACTTTTTTGTAGTTTTAGTAGTTGATTAATTTGTACATTTTCTTTTCTATTTAATTGGTATCGTATCCTTCATATTTTTCATATTCAAGTAGCTTTTTCCATTATTTTTGCACAGATGTGACAGTGGTTATCATGGAGACACTTGTGTTCCTGCAGAAGCTTTGCCCTTTAACGTTATAACAGATTTCACACATCTGCCAGATTTAGAACGTGATTGGCTGGCAGTGTATGGAGGACGCATTGTTGCAGCCAATGAAGGATGTGGAATATTATTGTCTGGGGAATCACTGTATTTTGATGGAGTAAGAAAATATTTTAGATCTGTAAGAAAAGTTGAACGAAATCTCTTTTTGTTAGTAACAACGTGGATTGAGCCACTTGGTTCCGAAACTCCTGAAGTGGCATCATCGGTATATCATAGTGGGATTTCATTCACCACCGATAATGTTTGAAAGCTGGTCACAGTCAATTGTTTGTAATGGCCAAAAGAGCCAAGAGATTGTAAGTTATTTATATTTTGTTGCAGAGGGGACCTCGGGAGTTAGTATCCATAGATTTGTACACCCTGCTAATAGACTACATACAGTTTTATATCCGTGTTGGAGGAACTAATTCACTCTTATGCAACGGCGCAACATCCAGGGAAAGTAGTGTGTTGTTACAGTACAGTAACAACGGCGGTATATCTTGGACGTTGTTGAAGGAATTAAGAAGCAGAGAATACGACAATGTCAGGTAAGTAATTAAACAAATTTACCGATTAAAATCACATAACGTCCGTTGTCGTCTGTGTTTTCTTCTTATTCGTTTCGGGTTGGCGTTGGACAGAAGTTATGTCAAGTATGAGGTCAAAATCATGCCTTCAACCTGTACGCCCCCACCCTGTCCACACAAAGACCAGACGCGTAGTACGAGGGATGTTTTCAAAGGTGTTTGTCTATCTGTCCACGAGGAGAAGGGGTACTTCCTGTCCAGGTCTTGTGGCGGGGGGGGGGGGGTAGGGTTCCCTAACCAAGTGAACCCACCCCCTTGGCTTGGTCTGGTTGGGGGGGGGGGGTTAGTCGGTATAGAATCGTGATGTTCTTGGGAGGCTGTCTTCTTTTACAGATTTGTTCACGTCGACATCCCATTCAGTGCCAGAACGGAGTCAACACGCTTTCGGCTGTGGCAGCCGTCACATCGAGGCGCTGGTAGCGACCAATGGGCCGTGGATCAGATACATATCGGACAGTATCACGGCATGCAAGATCTCCAAGACGATTTCATGGTACGTTTGCTGGAGTATTTTCTAAACGAAAAGCCTCCGAAAATGTGCACACTAATTCCAATAATTTTTTGTTGCCGGCGGATTTAATCGTTTGGCCTTGTCAAGTGAATGAGACCCTTAGTGTCCGAGTGTCCTGAAGAAAGTTTTTTTTGAGAAATAAAGTAGGTGTTGTACCAAAGGTGAATCTGAGGAGTAGCAAGAAAGCGTGCAAACGAGAAATCCACCCTGGCTTTGAAACCCAGGACAGACGTCACCAGAAGTCCAAAATAGGGGTGTCAGTGGCCCCACGAAAAAGGACTTGTGTCCTCCAAAAAATTATAAAAAAAAATACGCCGAATCACCCAATAAAATTATTTGACCATACCGCTAGGTGAATGATAACCCAGTATCGGAAGGAATATGGCAGACCATAACTGAAGGCATGTATGCTGAGTATTGCCAGTCGGACAGTAATACACTGATGTTTGCAGACCAGCTCAATGATAAAATGGCAGTTACCAAGGACTTGTTGCTATCCAGTGGTGACATCATCCAGTTCAGGGTAAGAAGCAACAAAAGGCACGCACTAACATTTTGGCAAAGTCGAGACTTAAGAATTTATTTCATGAGCCTTAATGTCTGTTTACACGTAGCGTTTTTCAAAAAAAATAAAGCAGCATTTAACCCATAGAATAAGTCTGCAATGTTGAAAGAAAATTTCGCTTTTGCCTGATGGCTCAATCACACTGACAGAGGCCGAGACCAAGACCTAGACCAAAACCAATAACAAGTATACACAACTCAATGGGAATCTGTGTTGTTATCTGTCTCTTTGCAGTATGAACACCTATATACAATTCCATAGAACCCAAATGTCATCGGTCTCGGTATAGGTCTCGACCACTGTCAGTGTGATTGAGCCATTAGTGTGAATGTGCCCTTAACTTGTCATTTCTGTGACGAATATCTCCTTTATTCCTGCAGATTAACGTGGGATGCAGCAGGTCGTTCAGTTTCACCCAGCCGGTGCTGCTGCAGTATTCGCACGACTCCGGGATGACCTGGAAGCTCGTGGAGAAGCCGTGTTACATCGATGCACAATGTCACGAGCGCTACACGGAGGGAACCGTGTACTACACGGGGACGTACGGCGAATGGAAACTGATAATCATCCCCGTGACGGAAGAAATTGCCAAGGGGTAAGTAAGTAACAATAATAAACGTCTGATATTTTCCTGTAAAGAACCGGGTAATTTAACGCACACTTACGGCAAATATACTCATGCCTGTAGAAATGAAAGTTTAGTCGACATTTGTTCTCGATGTTGTTGCTGACTCGTTTAGAGTCAGCTCAGTGATTGATTTGGAGTACCCGCAAGATTTTGGGACATGATGCAGGAAAGACTTTTGTAATAAATAGGCCTACTTTAGGCTTCAGTCATTGGTGTTAATTTGTTTACGCAAAATGATGTCATACTGTCAGAACGTCATTTGACGTGCCAGTATTACGACTGTTCAACGTCACGACGTCATATTTTCATTTTCTCCGTACCCTTTGCCTTATAATGGAACCAGCCATGTTTTGTGTTGTAGTAAAGTGCACTTTCGGTGGTGGCAGAAGGGTGGCGCATCCAGCTTCGCCATAGACGATGTATACATTGGACCGGCCTGTCCTCGGATGTGTTACGGTCGTGGAGTCTGCTTACGGGGGCAGTGTCAATGTGAGAGTGGATACAGTGGTGAGAATCAGGCTACCGAAAACTTGAATTGAAAACTAATCATAGGGAAAATCAGACAAACGTTGATGCGTTAAATAGACAACTCAATACAAAGGGTACAAATATGCTAATGTTAACTCTATGTACATTTAGGAACAGTGTGTGAAGAATCTACCGACATTGAGCCACATGGAATGGTCGATAGGTTTGATGACATGAATCATCCAAGTGGAATATGGCACAGTTTTTTGGGAGGAAGAATAGGTATCATTTGAATAAGTTTGTTTTGATCGTATCTCTTCAATGTCCAATTGAAACAAGAAAACACTCCTGCGTGACCGCAAGAGGCGTACCGCCCGCGGCGTATCCTGTCCATGGCATGTGCTGTCCAGCGGAAGGGAGGTACCCCTGTTCTGGTCCTGGCTGGGGGGGGGGGGGAGGGGTATGCCTGTCCTGGTCCTGGCCGGGAGGGGGGGTGTACCACTGTCCTGGTCGTGGCTTTGGGGAGGGGGTACCCCTTTACTAGGATCTGACTTGGGTACCCCCTCCCCTTCCCCATCGGTAGGACCAGTGGCAAGACAGGGGTACCCCCTGACCCCAGCAAAGGGCCTGGGACCAGAGACTGCTAAAGGACCTGGGAACAGAAACTAGGATACCCCCTGGTGAACAAACTGAAAATATTACCATCCCGTCGTACTTCGTACCCGGGCGGTAAATATAGCTCAACCACCTAAGTCTATTACTAAAAGATTATTACCCGTATTGTGAACAGGAACGGGCTGTGGTCAGCTGGGAGACGGGCATTCTTTGTACTTTGATGGAGCAGGTACCAGGGAAGCAAGAACAATCACGCTGAATACAACACATGTCAGGTATATCATTCATGGCTGATCTGCGACTCTGAATCCGAATCCGAGGGGATGCTCTGAGCCCATTAATCACCGATCTCAGTCCCTTCTCATTGACGTCCATTGTCCTAGTAGCAGTTGGGATCGGAGTGGGAATGAAGCCTTGTCTACACGTACTGACACCGAAATTCGGCCCGTTAAAAGTTTTAACATTATGCCAATGGTGACGGTGACTCTGACGTGCAGAATGTGTCTGCAACCCATTTAGCCGAAATTTCAGTCTAAATTAAATAAGGCGTAGCTATTGGTTAATAGGATCGTTGTCGGTACGTGTGAATAAACCTAAAGGCAGTGTGAAAAAGCCATATAACTGTATTAAACAAAACATGTGAACAACAATAATAACTGTAACATCAAATACTATCACGTTCATGGATTTTGACAAAAGACTGTTGATCTTTGCAGCATGTTAGAGTTCATAGCAAGGATTGGTAATGCATCTGGAGCTAGGGGTTGTTCTGCACCGACAAGTAGAAACGAAGGAGTCATAGTTGAAAGCTCTACTGACAATGGAATAACTTGGAATGTGTTGCAGGTACAATTCAGTGAACATAGCCTCAGGACCAGTATCATCTGATATTAATTCATGAACTAATTTACGTTTTAATAATATTGTATTTCATTTAGATATTGGAACCCGATCTGCTAAGTAGAGAAGCACAAAAAATTGTAATCACCCTGCCGGATCATTCTAAAAATCCCAATACCATTTTTCGATGGTGGCAGCCACTTCATGCTGCAGGTAGGTCATTTCCCAGTTTTTAACTCTGAGATTTGGACGGACCCGAGGAAGAAAACTTTTGTATGACCTAGTGCTTTGGAATGTAGTTAATTACCACCCGCACCCGTAGTTTGCAGGAACGTTGTGTTTTCGCTCTGTATGTAAACCTGCTTAGAGGGTAGGGGGACGGCTGTCCCATTGCATAGGATAGGGGGCAAGCGGGCACTTGGCCTTCAGCTGAATGGTGTTCATAATAATTACCGCCCGCGTACGTAGTACGACGGGAAGGTACTGTCCTGCCTGGAGAGGGGATACCCCAGCCAGGATAGGGGTACCCCCTCCCCCAAAATAGCAGCCCCCCCCTCCGCCAGGATAGGGGACAGAAGAGCGAGTCCTTGTTACGCAGCGGGCAGTATACCTCTTGCAGTTTCCCGCAGGATGACTTTCTTGTTCCACTTTACTTATTGATGACATTTACTTATTTGATGACACAGGTCTTGCAAGAGCTGAATGGGCCATTGATAACGTGGTGATTGGAGTAAATGATTCCAGTACACCGGGATTTCAGGACAACTTCGATCCAATCAAGGACGGCGTCTGGTACATGGCGATGAACGCCGTTCCCAAAGTCACGTGCTTATCTACTTCAAACGCTCTGGAATTCAGCAAAAATACAGGTAAATTGATCTGGTGGACCAACATGACGCGTCTGCGGTGTCATTGACGATATTGCTCTGATTAATTACTTGTAGGTCTCTTAGTATATCAAACGAGTCACTGTAACCCAGAGTTAAACTTGAGCATCATCATGGATGCAGGGTTGATGCCGACGCTTATTGTAAACAGCCCTAACGTTATTTTGTAATGTAACTATGCCTATTGCTGTCCCAGATTTGGAAAGATTTGTATCTTGATTCTTAACAGGTGAAGTGAGATACGCAGAAACGTGGGATTTCGACGTAACTCCGGCAACATTTTTACAGTTCGACATAGCTATGGGCTGCAGTGGGACGTACTCAACTCTTTACAGGTAAAGAATATCAACACCAAACCAAGTAGTCAACTTTTGTAATTAATTTCTCGTTTTTCCCCCGAATATCGTAAGAGAATGTGACGTTACCGACAATAAAAGGAGTATGTTTCCAAAAGACTTTTAAAGTAAAAAAAAAAACAACTCTTCACGGGTATCAGTTGTGTTTTGTAGTAGATTCCCCTTTACATCGACGTTCACTTTTGGCTGATTAGTCAACATTACTGTATTTCTCATGTCAAAAGTTAAACAGCTTGTGCCTCACACATTTATTCACAGCTGTTGACATTGAATGCATTTTATCTGATGTTTTATTTTAGTGTTAAATTGGAATACTCAACTGACATGGGGAAATTTTGGCATCCAGTGTTGGACGAATGTTTACCACCCAGAACTGATTGTTCCGGTTTCCGCCAGAGCAGCAGCTTTCTGTCGGAGAATCATGCGAACTGGACGCGAGTCACTCTCTACCTGCCGTCCACAGCCGTGTAAGGTCCACACCAAACGTCAGCGTTAACGCAGAGTCAACAGTGTGATGATACTAGCAACATTGGTCTCATTGAAAACAACAGAAACAAATAGAGTCGCTCCAGAGTGGGGTTGCAATCCATTCTGCAGCCACTCATATTTTCAAAGAGAGCTGTATTGCTAGCGTCAGTGCAGCGTCGATTCTGCGTATAGGTTGACACTTGGAGTAAAGTGACATGTTTACATATCTGCAGGTCTTTACTTAGATAGTGTAGATAGCAGAGGAACCTTCAGCGCTTTCCCACGGTGCCAGCTGTCCACTGCGATTGGTTTGCTAATAGCAGGGTCCCTATTTTGAACTCTCATGGAAAAATGGAAGCACCGACCAATTAAACTTTCAATAATCTATTTTTTTCAAAATACATTTTGCTTGCATTCTACCAGCTCACCGAAGACCCGGTTCAGGTGGCTACAGGACAGTGTGACGGTTCGAGGCAATGTGTGGGCGCTGGATAACATTTATCTGGGTGAAGGCTGCCCGTGGATGTGCTCAGGTCATGGGAGATGTAGTTATGGAACGTGCACGTACGGATTTATTTTATTTTTGATAAATAAACAGGAAAACCTGTATTTGTGGTGTATTCGCACTGGCTGGAACCGAGATCAGGAACAAATACGTTGTACGAAACTGCGTGGAAGCTTTCACATTACACCTCAGTCAGGACGGGGACCGAGTCCTATTGTCCCACATTGTTCTGGCCCCGGTCCCTGTTTCTGTCTCAGTCCCGGTTCTGCTCAATGTGAATACACCATTATGCTCATTTCATTGACTGGTCACGCCTTTTTGGTAACATATCCTATTGTTCTTCACAGATTGTCATTTTTACTGGCAGTGACCTTCTTTGGTTTTGTTTGCAAACCAACAGTAATGTGCAGGCGACCTTCATTTTTCAGTTGTGATGCTGGGTACGGAGGACCTTACTGTGTTGCTGTAACAAGGATGCCGGGTACTCTGAGGGATGACTTCAACCACGCGCTGTCAAGGGACCGGTGGAAGGAGGTGTACGGTGGAGAGGTTTCTAACATGTGCGGTACCCTAGTATCCGGTCTAGCGATCACGTTTTATAAGGTTAATTATCAGAATTATCAATGAATCTTTGTATTAATAGACACGGTAACTACTGCCAGATTTGGATTTTTATCGACCACTTACGTAGTACGAGGGAAGATCATGTTTTCAGTTTGTATGCCCTTCAGTTCAGGAGGGGAGGTCAGGTCCGGAAAAGGCGGGGGGAGCGGAGAGCTCAGGTCCATAATGTACCCCCCCACCAGGTGGCATAGGACAGGGACCATGGTTGGTATTGCCCCGTTATGTTAATGAGAGGCTGTGTTGTTGGTAAAGTGTACCAAGTATTTTTCGCACACAGGAAAACTTGCGGATGGCAATTACGGAAGATCTTGACGTCACAATGTCGACGTACATCCAGTTCACATTTAAATATGGCTGTCAAAACGAGAAGTCTGATTGGCTGAAAGATGAGAGTGTTTTACTACAATACTCTACAAATGGTGGATTGTGGTGGTCGCTTCTAGAGGAGATTCATTATCCAGCTGATTCAGAAGCAAAGTATGTGAAAGGCACTCAAAAGAAATAGACTAGTAAATTTCATCTGAACAAATTAGTAAATTTCATCTGAAGAATCCAACACATTAATTAAACTATGTAGACATAGCAAAATCTGGCAAAAACTCGACGTTTGCATATTTTCTTCCAGATTTTACAATATTCCTTTACCAACCCTTGCGCAAACTAACTCTACGAGATTTAGATTCTGGCAACCGAAACATAAAGGTATCAGTGAAAACTCTTGAGGAATTTACCCTGAATGAATGTAGTACAGTTGATAAAACTTTACCATTGTTTATTGACCAAAACGGTTGTTAGATTTAGGATTGAGAGAGAAAAAAATTTGGCAAAGCAACTTTTGAACGACTCTGCATTTGCAGTTGGAATTTCTAAAAAACATCTTTAGCCATTCACAAGAGCCAGATTTCGAACACTTTTAGAGCCCATTTACATCCAGCGACAGTGATTTGTCTGCGACGTCATTGTGACATCGCTCTGAATGGGTTGCAAAGCCATTCCCAAAGCAACAGATAAATTTGACACCAGCGTTGATGCTGATGCTTGGTGTAACAATACAAGACAGAATTCATACATTTGATTTGGCAGCGATCTCGCAGCGACGTCGCAAACGCTGGATGTAAACAGGCCCTTACCGTTCAGATAAAGAGCTTTGTTTTAAGCTCACGGCTTCCTTGTTGTGACAGTTTGACTTTTGTTCTTTGTTTTAGGATTACTGCAGTCCGTGTGGATGTTAGACGATCTGATGATCGGCGGCTCTCTTGTGCACTCTGGTATATTGTACGAGACCTTTGATACCGAACCAAACCCCGAGAGTTGGCTATTCTGGCCCGGTGCAACTATCGATGCATACTGTTCTATGTACACAAGGTAATTTAGTTCTAATAAGTACTGATGCAAATTTTCTAAAATCAAACAGAAGTTGTTTCCCCTCCCCCCCACCCCACAAAAATATGATGAACTAAATCAATTCGCACCATCAGATTTCGTGATCATATTCAAAATTTATTTTCGTTAAATTCCAGTACTGGCATCTATTATTATTTAAATATATCTTTAATGGCACTGGTGGTGTCCGTTCCTCGATTCGTCAAATTCTGCATCTTTTTGGCATAAATTGTTACTTTTGTGCCATTTAATTACTGGTCTCATATCTTCAACGATGGATCTTTTGACCTCTTAACGGCATGTGTATCTCACAGACACCAAGACAGATTACTGAGATTGATAAAATGGCTTATGTATGGGTGTGTGGAGGCGCTTATACTTCATCAAGACCATGATCTAAACTAATAACACTATCGATGTCATTGGGTACTGTACCCATTTTGGTCTCGGTCTCGATGTGGGCATCAGCATCATTCTTGATCACAGTCAGTGTGAACACATCGTATGCACTCACCAAAATCCATACCCATCCGGGGATGGAACTAATGGTTCCACCGTGAGGAGTACTGGGGGTAAAAAGCGTCACATTTCTAGTTGTTTTTTCTTTCAATACTTTGTTCTTAGGTCGTCAACCCTTCACGCAGGGACGTCCAGCTTGGTTTTTGTTCAGGAATCCGGCGGTGAACGTTCCGTCACAACCGCAGATATCGTTGTCAACGACATGTCGGTCGTACAATTTGATGTAAGTAGCAGTGATCCTAAGAAGGTATTGAAATGAGAGATCCATCATGGTGTGATCACACTGGATGACACCAAGACCGATAACGAGTCCTATGAAATGTCTAAGCCAGTGGCATCACTGATATTGTCTTGGTGCAATGCGAACACCTTCATACAATTCTATGCAAGCTATTATAATCGGTCACGCTATCTGTCTCGGTCTTGCTCAATGTAAACACACCTTTAAAGTGGCCGTCTTTCTTATCGTTTGAAAATTGGTTGAATGAATTCCTGTGGTACTTTCATAAATGACGCTGAAATATGTCAAGATGATCAAACGCGCTTCTAATAAAACGGTGACGTTAAAGGTATTTGCGAAAAGTCCCTTAATTGAAACAATTTGAATAAACTAAAGTCACAAACTAAATCACAAGATGTTAAATAATATTTTTCATTTCAATATTTAGTTGTATTTTTTTTTCATTTTCAAAATCTAGTTGAACATGGGTTGTGACACATACAGTACTCACCACTATCCTGTTCGACTGGAGTATTCTGCCGACAGAGGGCATTCCTGGCAACTGGTTATCGCTCCATGTGGTCAAGGTACTGGAAATTCTTGCACAACCCGCAGTAAAGACCCAACCATGTACTACGCCTCATCGAGCAAGGACTGGCAGAGAACTATTGTGCCTCTCAGTGGACTGGAGATTTGTGGGTATGTGCTTTCAAAAACATCGCAAATAATAAAATAACGAGCTGACCGCAAAGTAAAAAACATTCAGCTTAAAAGATGAATACAAATCAAATCAAAGCGGTGTTTAACATCCCCCAGCTTTGCTGACCAAGCCCTTGAGGCCTTATGAGACAAGTCAAGATACAAATCGCATTACAATTTGGAGCCCTTCTGAGGGTGGAAGAAAACCCCAAAGGGAAAACCACCAGGCATTGGCTGTGAAGGGTGAAAGACATCTCACATGTGTAACTTCAGACGCTTCACAAACTATTCTCCACTGATACATTAATCAAATCTGCACAAAGAAACGTACATTTTACGCTAACAAAATTCTTCTTTTTTTTTTAAAAAAAATATTGGAGGACACAAGTCCTTTTTTGTGGGGCCAATGATACCCCTGTTTTGGACTTCTGGTGACGTCTGCTCTGGGTTTCAAAGATTAATTTTTTCACGTAGGTCTATTAGCCGTCGAGGAAGGAGAAACTCCGGTGTTCGTTATTAACACCTGAATGTATGTACTACTGAGCAAGAAGAAATCTGGTACATCTACAGTTGAATACCGTAAAATGTAAAACTGACTCCATCATCCCCGACATGATGAACATTCAGAATGAGAAAAATCAATGTAACATTTACATTTGATTTGCTCGATTCCCTCACAGACGAAGAGATATTGTAATCAATAACACACTGCACCGACTGAATACTAACTAAATTTACGGTAAATGGCCGTAACTGGAAATAGAAACGGCAACTTCTAATGCATGTAATGTAAGTTAAGTGAAATTTCCAATTCCGTGATATTGCGTGATAGATTCCGATGTTCAGATCGAACAGGAAGTGGCATCAAAAGTGGTAACGGATTTTAAAAATAAATTCCTACAAAATTTGCTCAAACAGAACCCTAAAGAATTAAGAAGAATTAAGCATTCCACTACTTTTCTATTGCAGAGGAACAATCATTGGACCAAGTTCGTGATGAAAGCTAGCAGAACTTTAAACATGTCGAAAGCAACAGTTGTCTCTCAGCCATATTGGTTCATGCACAGTTACAGCACTTTCATCAAAAAAGTCACTCGCATAAAAAAATCAATTGAGTTCATGTAAAGACAACATTTTACCGTTTTTTCTGTTGTGTGGTAACCTACATAGTACATGTAAAAATTATGTCACTGTCTTTATTCAGGCGAAAATGTACAAATAAATAAGGGTTTTTTTTGTAGAAACCATTAAGATACCGCATGTTAGGGCCCGTTTGTACCATACGAGTTTATACTCATATATCAATGTAGCGTCAACGCAGGGATGACGGTTGTGACACAGCTCTGGTTGACCACAATGGAGTCGCTTGACAATGGGGTTGCAACCCATTTTGGAGCAACTCCATTGTGGTCAATGAGAGCTGTGTGGCAAGCGTCATCGCAGTGTTGATGCCACAGTGACGCTGACGCTGCGTGTAAACGGGCCCTAAGAAAACCGCACGTTAGGCCTACATGTCGACGAACATTCGAATACAAATGGAAATATTATTGCAGCTCTTGAACAATATTTACCTGTGTAGAAGTTGTGTCAAGTAAGGTTTCGCCGAAACTCCATACAACTGGTCTTGTTTCCTCATAATAATAAAATTCGTCCGCGGCCTGACGTGTGTATGTGTCTGTAAAACAGAAACAGAACCAAAATGTGTGAAAAATGCTAAATTAGTAACAAGGATATCCCTCTATTGAAGAAAGATACATTTATCGAAGGAATCGTGTCTATGTACATATCGCACGGCAGATCTGAACAGAAAATGTTCGTCTCCCCCTGCCTCCCCCCCCCCACCCACCCCCACCCCCGCGCCGGGCTCAAAAATATCTTGCAGTTCATGCTATTCGGGCGAATTTTACCAAAACAAAGGGTTGTGTGCCCCCACAGTGGATTGGAACCACTAAGTTAAGTCCTGATCCGCTCCTGATGGTTTGATAATATGAAAGGCCTTGTGTTAAACAGACAGAACTTGAACTGGACCTGTACCGGTGTAATGATTTCAGAAACCCCCCGTTTTCGCAAGCCCCCCTACAGATGGTGACAATTATTTACATAGACTGGCAATGTAAATTTACAGATGGCTTTGACTGTAATTTTACTGATGGCGACAAATTTTTATATATTGTGTAATATAACACAACAATACTCTCCCATAAAAAATTAATTTTCACCTGTAAAATTGCCAGTTTTGTCATTGTCAAAGCCATCTGTAAATTTACATTGCCAGTCTATGTAAATATTTGTCACCATCTGTAAAGGGGTTAGGACCAAGAGTAGGACCAATTATTATCTAACTTCCACATAATATTATGTATGCCAATGGTTTAAAGTGGCTTGCAACTCCCACTCTGAACAAGCCATTAATTTAAAGTGATCGTGTGACATCCATTGTTCCCTTGAACCGAAAGAATTAGAGGAACTCGGGGACAGTGGTCAATGAAATCAATCGATAAAACAAAACTGTTCCATTTTCGTTGCCAAACATTTTTCATCTACTAAAACTGTGCATGTATATCGCCGAAGTGGTTGTTATCCACTCAGGTCATGTTCTCTGATTGCATAAGACATTTCCTGATAAACTGAAACAAGCGGAAAGAGAGTAGACTCCGACAGGGAGTCAATGGTGACGAAATCACTTGAACGTAATCTGCGACGTGTGGTGGTTTTTCCAATGAAATCCGCGAAATGTTCAGAATAATCCAAATGTTTGTTTGTGTTATGTTTGTGGTGTATCAATTAGAAGATTCAGGAAGCATTTTGTTTCAAATCTCTCTTTAATCTCAATGTACATTATCGCAAGGGGTTACACGATATGAGCGGTTCGTGAATTTGATCCAGTGGCGGATCCAGGATTTCTCACACAAACGAAGACGCCCAACCCAAATTCGGAGGCATACTATATTTTAATTCCATTTCGATTTTTTACCTTCACCCTCCCCTTCCCAAATATCTGCCAATGCGATCCATCTATCGCTGTCGTTGGTATCACACACCACAGGCGTCAGACTACGTTTATTCTTATTCTGCCCAAGCAACTTCACAAGATAGGAGGCGTATTGTACTGGTGAACCATCTTCATATCCTCGAGTTAGAAGGTTTAACATCTCCACCCCCTTTGAAAATTCTCATTGACAACTTAAAGACTTCGTATATTCAGTTGGATGAGCTAACTATTGCGAGGGCATTTTGAACTCTAGTTCTGGGGTATCTCGTTTTTATATTCTCACTCAATTCAAATACAATGTAGCACTTACTGCCTTTTGCTCATACGTACACGCACCAGCAAAGAAGGTAGATGTTTTAAGCCTGTTTTAAACTGGTAACAATGTAATAAAGGATCCAATTCTCAGTTCAAAGGATTTCAGAATCGTCCACCTGTTTCAACGTTAAACTGTGAAGAAACGAATCTGTATTGAATGTACTTTGCTTAGAGCCAAGATGAATGATGGGTTTTACAACACTCTTTGGCCAGAGTCAGGGACGATGTAAAATGCCACGTAAAATTTGCAAGAGCTCAATGAAAATTGCGTTTAAACGACATGTCCACAATAGAGTACAAAATAAGCTGAGAACTTCAATGATTAGACGAATAAATTGTCGCACTGCAAAAGAACACTAAGAAGCAGAGTAATTCTAATGTTACTGTTGTAACAGTTCAGATTGCAAAACAACGTCAGTTCCCAAAGAGCCCACCCATGCCACCGACCATGGCGACGTATCGGGATTCAATGGTTTACTTTATCTCATGTTTTATTGCTCTTTATTTTGATAAGAAATAACGAAGTGTGTGCGACACGATAACACGACATCCGAGAAGTGCAGAAAGGCCCTTTCGAATACTGAACATTTCTTCATTATCTTTCCTGGAATTGGTTCGTATTTGTACCAGATTTCTACTTTTTTCTCCTTTACATTAATTGAGAGAACTTCCAGTCTTTATTGCAGTGCCTTCACACCTCTGCCATAAATAAAATATTTTTGTTGACAGCTTTCAACTAAAGACATTTTTGAGGTCTATATTTTCTGATAGTGGGACTACCTGCAGGGATCAACTGTTTCCTGCTGAAAGCTCCCTTCAGGATTCTATTTTGATAAAACCAGTAATGAACATTTCACAGTGAAAGATTTTCTGACATTTGTGGCTCAGAATGATTGAGGAGGTGAAAACATTTTCTTGGGACACCGTGGTACTCATGAGTATTCATTGTACATGATATTTCCTGTGACACGGGCACTTAACCTGTCAGTCCCAGGGTAATTCCTGGGTAATTTAGAGGTCATTAGGGTCAAGTGCTTCAGGCAAGAAACTGTAAGAAAGCCCCTTTCTCCAAGCACTTTTCTGTATCATGCCAGAAATCTCAAGAGCCAGTGCATTAAGTTACGTTTTGCCTTGTGCGGTGAACTTGTTCCGAGGTCTTCAATAGTCAGTCTGCCATATGAAAATAAATACAGGAAAAGTCCACCGTTGTACAGCCACAGGTGTAGTGTTTTGTGCCAAAGGGCTTGAAGGTTCCTTCGTCGCGTCCTCCAGTCGACCGCTTGGGAGAATGCTGGACTGATGTATAACAGTAGTAGTGGATCCAGGATTTCCCAGACGTTAATTAATAACGTTTAGTATGTTATGAAATTTACACTAAACTGCGTTATCAAAGTTCAACAAGAAAGTCCTCCTGCGTGAACGCAAGAGGCATACCGCCCGCTGCATAGCCAACCTATCCCCAGGGATTCATGT
>JBCAUG010460328.1:0-15628 GCA_038406175.1 Haplosyllis leylae
GCCATCCTAATGACACGTTCACACTGCATGGTAATGGGAAAGGGACAGGTACAGGGAACGGCACTGGCACAATAGGAGGCAGTGGGTCTGGTCCCGTTCCCAGTCCCGGTGCAGTGTGAACAGTTCTGCATAATATATAGTAACACATTGTTCCTGGGCCCACTCCAGGTCCCGTGCAGTGTGAACGTGCCGTTAGTTCTGTACCACACACCTGGGCACGCCTTGTAAAAAAGCAAACCTGCTCAATTTTTTCTCTCCATTCTTGGTAGGAAGGTCCAATTTATCCACATTGTCCGCCATTCACCATAACTCACCAATTAGACAATTGTTAATTCACGTTGCTCACATTTAAATAAGGATTTCTCCTATAATTCTTTCCATCAGCCGTATTAACTGAAATATTACATTGTGACAGCTTCATCGAACCTCCTTCCTTCGCATCAGATTAAACATTGATTTCTGTCGTTCTCTTTAATTTGATGTCCCAGTTCAATATTTTACATGGGGACAATTTGCTGCAACGCATTTCATAGTAAGTAGTAGAGTATCTCATCCAAAAAGAATGAAAAAGTAATTTTAAATTTCCAGTTTATGAACAGATTAAATTTAAAATCTGGAATAAATATTTGTTAATCATGTGGAGACATTTGGGACCTAAAATGCACACAAATCGCAAGAATATCGGTCTATCTATAAGCCAAAAGGAACGATGACAAGATTGAAGTGGATAACGAAAAAAGTGTGTTAATGTAGTTTTTGTGGTGTTTATTTAATTTCATTAAATTGATTTTTTTATAATGAGGTCCCATTTGTTTGTCCACCTTTCACAATCATTGGTGCTACACAGCAGTATGTGATGCAGAGAAGACTTAAACAACACCTGATAGGTGAGTATAAAAGTAGAAGTGCAAATACAAACACACCTCGAAAGATATAATACGTGATCCACAACATTCACCAGATGGAAAGGTTAAACGCTCAAGACAGATGCATTTGATAGTATGTTTATCCCAACAATAGTGCATCATATCTCACTAGCAATTTGAACTCAGGAGAAGGTCGAAAACGATCGACTCTTCCCAAAAATAATTTCTTTGCTTATTCAAGGTTTTTGCGAACACACCATATTGGCATCAATGCGAACTTTGTATTCCCATTTTTCCAATTTTCTTCCCTATTTGCATCATATCATGATAGAAAATGTCAAATAAGACGTCCCTGTACTCATCAGGATCGCTTCAGGAAATTTTATATAAATTCATTTGATTTTAGGGTGGCGCCTGTTCTGTAGCATTGGCTATGTGTAGAGGTTTATGTAATTACAATCACCTACCAGTACACACACAGACCAACTGGGGCAGCCAAACCAACATTTCTGGCGACACTGACCTCACATTCAAATAGAAATTATAAAAATAATTACCAAGGGGAGGGCAGTCATGTCAGCTAATACCCAACTCGAAGTGATTATTTTTTGCAAATCACATCCACTTAATTGCTATTAGAAGACACTACTGAAAATAATGGTAACTTTTGAAAAGAAGGGTTACTCACACATTGACTCCATTGTAGTTGTGTGCTGGTCTGGGTCCATCATAATGCTTCATTGTGTTCCTGCTGTTATTGAGTTCTTTCAACAATAAAAGTGTATGATTTTACTCAGGTCTCATAATTTGTCTTCAGAAGGCACAATTCTTTCATTCTTTGCATGGATTTCATAGTAGTAAAATGTATTTCTTTGCTTTGTTGTTTATGATGGCCTCATGATATGACAACAATTATTCTTTGGCTGGTCTCACACAGAAGAGTCATGAAAATGACATACTGTCAATTAGTTCTGATGACAAGCATTGATCCTGAAAGTAATTTCAGGCTACTTGTGGAAGGTGCAAGTTCTCTTAGTAACAATGTATTACAAATTTTCCAAGTCTGATGACAAAATATTTCAACTCTCTCATGGCTAATCAGTCTCCTCAGTTAGCCAAATATCAAGTTATGTTTCAAGTTCTGGATACTTTTCAAACTCTATAATATCCTCAATGGCATCTTCTGAGAAGGAGATTGATGTAGGTTTCACAGTTTTATATAATTTCTAAATGCTTTAAATTTGTGTGTAAAGTATTACTAAAATTGGTAACTTGAATCAGCTGCCTTCTTATTCAGTTCTTTATTATTGTCACATGAGCTTAAAGGAGTGCTCTGATTGATTGAACAATTTGAAGCATCATATCAGAATGAGGCTGTAATGAGAGGAAAACTGTAAACAAGCTTTCTTACAAACTAATTTTGCCTTTTAAGAGTGTTTCCAAGACACAAGAGAATGTCACACAGAGCAGAAAAAGAAGCTATGAGCCACAGGTTTCTGACATCAGTGATTGTAAACTTGTGGATAGTGTTGTCTTGGCAGAAAAAGCAGCAAAAGTTGAGGTTGCAAACCCACCAATAGTTTTCAAGGCTAATACTATGTGAAGTAGATGTCATCAAAAATTGCCTTCAACAAGCCAAAGAAACTTGAAATAAATCATCCTTGTACTGAATATGAGATGGACTAATTGGCAAAGAAGAGATGGGTGTGTTTCTATGACTTTTATATGTTATTAAAAAAATTGGTGCATAAACAAGGTAAATTCTTATATAATCATTCCATTAAATTTAAGCTCCAATAGAATTTGATTATTTGTCTATTTAACAGTGCCCAAGATGCCTCAAAAGCACAAATGAAGTGGTCTATTGGTGCTAGAGCCAAAATCTATGCTGCTCACTACACAGCTTTGGAAGAAATAATAGTGGCAGCCTCAATACTAGATAATGTGTGTGACTTTATTGTCAAAATTACAGAGGGAAATGGAGATCAATACCCTTCTGGTTCACTGTACAACCTGCTCCAAGGATTATCCATGTATTTGGAAAGGGAGAAAGGATTTGAAAATAAATTAGTGCTTTTGGTGAGATCAGGAATACATTAGACAACATGATAAAATAGAGAACAGTTGAAGGAATCAAAACAAGACCTGAATGTGAACCTAAATTGGAAGAACATCATACAGATACTTCAGGAGAAAGGTGTACTTAGCAAGAACTCACCAGACAAGTTACGACAAATTATTTTATTTCTTATTGGTGTTCCAATTCAGTTTACATGGTATAAAGGAACAACATGATTTGAGGTGTTATACAGACTGTAAGATTAATATAGTAAAAATTTATGGTAAGGACACTCTTGTGTACTGTGAATTGCAGTCCAAAACTTGGCAGGATGGCATTTTAGATCAAGGGAAAGCCCCACCTCAAGTATCATATGCCTTCTGTAATGGTCATAGACCATACTGTTTTGTTGAATTATTCAGGAAATATATGTTTCTAGGTCCTCAAGGTAGTTTTACTTGGCTCCCATTTTACATTCAAACAGATCCATCTTAGTAACCAGGTTCAACTTATTAGTACACAAATAGACCTGTTGGTAAAAACATCCTCTCTAAATACATTAAAAATATTATGGAGGCAGGGGGGAATCGAAGGACATTTTTGCAATCATAACACCAGAAAGTCAACATGTACTCATCTGTTTCAAAAGGGCATAGACCCTCAATCGATTAAAGAACAAACAGGTCACCATTCAGAAGCAATAATGAGGTACAAAAATCTAATTTGAAGCTAAAGAAAGAAATATCAGACTTGTTGTTAGTGTTGCCAAAAGAGATGGAAGAAATTAGAAATTGACAGGAGAGAATGATTTCTGAAGGTCCCAAAGTAAAAAAATAGATGAAGGTCAAGAAACTGAAATTTCTACAAAAACTTGTGATTCTATTTTTGTTAATGAGAAGAAGGGTATTGATGTTCATGTTCCTGTTAGTAATGGCTTAGACTTCAAAAACCTTCAAGGTCTTGTTCATATACATCTACATTTTCATTCACAGTAAATTATTGCATAATTGTTACATTTATCATGATTATTTAAATCAAGATGGGCACCAACCACATACTTTTGTTCTGTTCAGAAATACATTGTTATTGCTTAAAATGTCTGTCTTTGTTGTCTGTACTAATAGCAATTAAATGGTAGCATGCTCAGAGAAATATTCTGAAAAAGAATGGCTCCTCAAGAACAATAAATATCAGGCTGATAGTGATTTACTATACTATAAATTTGCAACCTTGAAATGTGCATAAGAGGAATCACAGTATTTCGTTAATTTTTGATTGCACTGCTAAAATGAAGTTGGCAATATTGCCATTGTATTGTCGCCATGTCATTTAAACGAAAACAGCAAAAGGAGGAATTTCTGGGTTTTAAGGAGTGTTTTGAATTTGATTACATTACAGTGCATTACTAATAATGAGGAGCATAGTCAATTGAAGGGGTAAACAAGGACTGGAGAGCTCCACAAAAAGGGTGTTTGGAAATGAAGCATTTCTATTGAGTACAAAGGGAAATTTTCTCATAAGATGATGCTCTGCCACTTCTAAACCTTATATTTTTACAACCCCAAGGGCATGGTTACATGTAAACAAATGTGTGTCATCTTTTATTATTAAGTTCCCTCATGTGACCATATATGGTTATGCAAGGAAAGGTGTGTCTGCAAAATAGTAATTTGATTGAGTCCAACCTATTTTTTTACCCTGCAGAAGCACCATATATATTTGGTAATTTAAAGAAGGCAATCGATAGGAATAGATAGTAATGATCTATACATTATAAAGCTAGTAATGTTCTCCCTTCTTATTGAATCGTGTTTCTGTAATAAAAACATGCAATGACCATTTCAACAATTTTCACAAAGGGAAATTTATAGTACACCTTCAGGAAAATCTTTCTAAATGATGTACACAGACTATTCTTCATTTGGCTTGATTGCCTAATTTGTGAGGATAGTTATTCGTTAATATTTGTTCAATTGTCCTCAACGAGAATCAATTTATTTTTGTGACTGCAAAATATTAGAGTCACCTCGATGAAATTAAAACTATCCATTTCTGAGAAGCAAGGAAAAAATGACATTTTGTCATTCATAAATTCAAAAAGTTTTATATAAGCAATGCAACTGGTAATGCTAGAAATCTTCTAACGGTGTACAATTTCTCTGCATATTGTTGAGGATATTTTTGCAGATGTACACCTAATCCCAGTTGGAAATCAACAGTGCGAAACAAATTTTCTCATATATCATTTGCAGGAGTCTGCTGGCGATATATTTGTTTGTTTATTGTCTCAGATTTCTTTTTTATTGTCTGGTAAAAGTGGATTATCACAAACCCAAAACATTTGAAAAAAAATATAGAAAGTTACATGAATCGTTTTGTATGTCCTCCTGGAACACCGTACCTGCGTGTTATCACCATCGGAATAAATACACCGATTTCATTTTTAAACATATTAATCCAGATGGGGTTTATGAATACAACTTTCAAGCATTTCCATGTTTTTTAATAATTTGCGAACATTAGTTTTATTGCAATTCCATGTTACTGCCGTTCCAGTGAATAGAATAGAATATAATAGAATATAGCTAAAGGTTCATCACAGCCGGGGGGTAGAAAACTTGTCCATCACAGATGTTAACAAACATTCAAGTTGACCTTTTTCTTTCACAGAGCAACGATTTCACAAATCTCTACTTTCATACGATGGGCTAAATAAATAATAAGCTTACTGAAAATGTCTTTCGGTTTAATTTATTGGCTATTTATTTCTCACCAGTACTGCAAAACATTAATATTAGGATTTCCATCATTGACTGCATGAACTGTTGGTTTCCACGCCGCGCTCTGCAGAAGTTCAGTAAATTCTGACTTTTTAGAGATTAGAAAGTCCTCAAATGTATTTTATAAAGAATACACAATTAACTAAAACTTTTATAAATCTTTAAAATAATACCGTACAATTATATTTTATATTTATTGTAAGGGTAGGTGAGAACTTTCTGATTTTCTCTAAAAATCGGAATTTACTGAATTTCCTTCGGGGTGTATTTCTATCATTCTATGCAATACTGCCAGTTGGAGGCCCTGGCTATTTCTGTATTATTTGCACGTTGCAGCATTTGCATCAGGAAAGACGAAGAATCCGAATGTCAGAGCTGAAAGTTTGATTCCCTGAGATGCTGATTGTTGTACAGGAACCAACTGTGGTAATGTGTGATCGTCTATCATCTCCAGTGTTTTTATTATTCAGCGCAATATGTCTGCCATTTGTGTGAATTTTATAAACAAGCTGCAGCGTTTGCATCGGGAAAGACGAAGAATCCAAATGTGAGAGCTAGAAGTTTGATTCCCTGAGATGCTGATTGTTGTACAGGAACCAACTGTGGTAATGTGTGATCGTCTATCATCTCCAACATTTTACCGTTCAAGGCAACTTGCCTGCAATCAAACATGATTTTTTTTATTTATTCGGTTTTGTTTTCGGGGGAAGTGGGCAACTGATTCCCTGTTTAAATTACTGTGTAATTATTGAATATTAGATCATACTCCAATTCGTGAAAAGCACAGGAAAATGGCTAGCACCGGTGAGATGTTTCTAGATTCGTACACTGTTTAAACCTTAGGGATCGTTTTCATTTTAACGTGTCTTTAATGGTTCTGCCTTGGTCAAATCCAGATTCAAAACGGAGGACAGTTAAACTTGAATAGCATCCTGCTCAGAGGTACAGCTTGAATTTAACTGTGAATTTTATAGGCCTGTCTGTTACACAATCTGGTACTGGTTCAAATTATACCGATGCTTGATAAAGTAAGTGGGTTAAAGGAACAGCTGCTATCACCAAGAGCCTGACAGTTGACAGGTGAATCTAAGGAATCCATTGCGTGAAGGTGACGAAGCATGCGGGCTGTGGGATTTATCCAGGCATACGCCACAAGAAGGGCATCAGTGGCCTCAGAAAAACTGATATCCTCCAATTTTTTGACAAAAAAAAATGTAGGTCCCTACTTTAGGAGAAAAATAGTATTCATTTTATGGCGTAATGCTTGATTACTCCAAAAGTACTACAGTTTGTGCTTTACTAACTTGGAAGTTAGTCCTTCTGGTCCAACAGGTGTCAGCAGATAGACATGAACAGTTTGACTGGATAATGGAGCAGGTAAAGTTAATGTTTCAAATCCAGATTTCTTCACACTCAAAGCAAAGACTGTCACACTTCCTTTCTGATATTTTTGGCTAAAACCGACAAAAGTACTTTAATAAGTGAGATCAAGCTACTGTAACATCATTCAACTAAAGTCCTTTTTACTTTACAATGGATCTGTCAAATCTTTATACTAGCTCAAGCCCGCTCTTCGTTCGGCTGTCATTTAGTTAAACCTGTGGTGTCATTAAGCTTTAAACCTCGTTCTGAAATTTTCAGCCCTCATTATGATTCCTTAACACTCTCGTAAGCGTCGTGTCATTGAGCCTCATTGATGAATATGAATACCTGGTCTGAGTACAGTGGGCATAGACTCGAACTTCCAGAGGTGACAGAGATGGATCACTTCCAAACCAACCCCGAAAACTTTCCCAGTAAAGTGTCCTGTCAGCATCATTGCCTATGAACTTAGTTGACACATTCAGTACCGTCTGACCAACCAGAGATTTGTGTAGATATGTCAACCAGTAATCCTGTACCGAAAGTATGAATTGATAAAGTTTCAACTTTTTTATTCCAACACCAGCATAAATCTTGCAACATAGATCTGCAAGGTAGTACCCTCATAACAAAGACCCTCAGATCCAAGATATAAAAATACAAATTAGATCTCAGTATGGTGTAATATTTAGCTTGAGTAATTTAGACATGATTCCAGTATTTTAAACTCACAGGATTAGGCATATTGTTTGAATCAGTAAGTCCATAACTTCCACCAAAGAATGTTTGACGCATAACCACACCCATTCCTTCTTTTGCCGATATACCTAACTTATCCAACCACCTGTAAAATCCAATCGCATTATTTCACTTTGTATCGAGACCAGAAAGTTCCAACGTAGGAGATTATTATGTGACCTGATTGGCCAATCGAGTGGGACAACTTTTGATCAAGTAAACAACCACTGACCTCTATAACCGCGTTAACGTCCAAGTTATTTGAGCTCTTTTGAAATGCACAAGGTAGGCGATGTTTTCATTAAAGAATTACATTGGGGATAGCAAAACATTTCAGAAATAAAATTACCCCCAGTTGGGATGGACCTGGGGACATCTTGTCTGATACTCCCTTCTCAGAGCTAACTTGGTAAGTACTACTTAAAGGGTATTTAATTTCACTTGTCGGTGCATCATTTGACTTTTAGACTTATATGATTCAGCTAGAATCAGTAAAGCATGACTAAAAAGGATCTAAAAAGTCTATGTTAGACAAGCAATGCCATGTTAGCTCAGACAGCAGAGCATCAAAATAGAATACAAGAGGTCCCCAGTTCTATCCTCAATGGAGGTAAATAACTAGTGCTTGAAGGTTCATAACTTCATCGCCAATTTCTGATGTAATACAGAAGAAGATTATAGACTCTACTCACAAGAATCCAGATGCATATCTGTCTGAGATATTTGGTGTTCCTGCATCATACGCTTCCGCTCCTTCCCCGAGCCATAAAGCCAGGTTCGGAGTCTTACTTTTCTTGATGATATCTTTGACAAAACGCACTGTCCTTTCGTAAGCTATAAATTTCAATGCGTCGGTGTATTCTGAGATGTTGGCCCTTTGTCCGTTGAAATAATAACTTTAGGAAAGAAAAAAACTGTTTTAATTTCAATGGAATCCCAAGAAAATCTGGCATGCGGAATGCTTCTAACGAGTTATACCCATACTGATAGCTTTAGAACAAAAATGACAGCATATTTATTTTGTGAAATTACTTGGACTTACTGGTGGAATGTAGCAGCTGTTAAATACTGTGCGACTTCTTTGAGAAAACTATATCAATAGAAATAAGATTTTAGGAAAACAAACCAGTCCATGAGCAAGGACGGAAGGATCTGGTTCCACCACATTCACTAAAAAAATAACCAAAACCATAAGCTAATAAGTCAGAATGACAAGAGAATCCAGTTAACCATTTAATTTACAGTAATTCCCTTTCCCTTCCCCAGCATTTAGCTATTATTCTAATTATTGACCATTCCTTAAAACGGTCACCTCCTTCAAAGACCAGCATACACCTTAGGCAAAGTATCTACTGTACAAAGGAGGCTTGACAGTATTCATTCAGTTTTAGTTAACATACTCTGAAAAAAGTTGCACAGATGCTGTTGACGAGACACTCGCCGAATCTGGACCGACGAATGTGAACTTTGTAAAATTGTATTGAGACAAAAGATTGTGCAGAATGACGAAATCTTGGCCGATTCGAGTTCCATTCAAACGGACGGATTCATCAAACAGATCGGGTTCTGAAATAAATACACGTGCATTTCAAAATAAAGTTTATGCGTGTGAAAGAGAGTAAAAAAAATTAAATTTACAACTCCTAAAAAGTACACACACAGTCTTACCGTTACCAAGTTCGAAGTTGAACACATCATGATATTTCATCTTGTCCACGTATCCCAGAAGACTTGCCGTGTTTGTTGGATCCCATTGTATTCCATAGCGAAGTTGTAAATTTAAATCAAACAATAGTTTGTAGTTTACCGTTCTCATCAGCTTAACTAAGCTGTCAACATCTGTTGCTGAAATGGTAGAAGCAGGGAATAGATTTTGTTTTGTGCTAGCCATTAAGGTAAGAGTCAAAATACATGATAAAAAGGAATAAAATATTCAATGAACTGTTTAACGTATCCAATGGAACCTCGCTGATAATGGAATTTTACACAAAGTGGCTGTCTATTTCTGGCATTTAAATGGCTACACAGAGTTACCTTGCCTAGAGATACAGTGTTGAAGCAACAAGCAATATACTCACTTGTGTAAGTATGTAAAGTTGGAGACACCCCAGATTTTTCAAATACTTCAACTGGTTCGTTTGAATAAACTACGTAATCCGCAGAAGTTCCACCGAGTCGGAGATAAGCTGGGGATAATCCCTTCAGTAACGTCTGCACCCGAGGGGAACTGAATGATTGCAAACCAAGAAAAAGTTTGTAAACCTTAAGGTAGTTGGTGCATGTTGGTTGGTGATATGATGTCTTTATTGTTCCTAATTTGGATTTGGTGAACCTAATTTTGCCAGTCGTGAGTTGGAAATTGGTTAAAAACAGGTCATTGTCCTTTACCACAAGTCTGTCTTGTACAATTGACTCATTCCACTCCCCTTGATATTTAGCTTGGGAAATTACAGTACGTTGAAGTGTAACCTACCTGAAGTTAAATCCCGCCCACTTAGGAGGGTTGAGTATTGCAGAGTCTATGGTGACACTAAGAAATTCAGGTTCCACCTTGGCAAGAAGATAATCAAGGTCGATTCCTACTTCCAACCCCCGGGACAATGACAAAATCCCAAGAAGAAAGATAATTGGGCCGAACATCTCTCCAGTCTAAGGCTAAAAGACAAATTGTATGTCTCAAATATAAAGTCTTAGCAATTTATAGTCATTTGTTTGGTTAAAGTGGTACAAAATAGAAATTAATCACATGGTATGTCAAAAATAGTAAAAATGTAACAGAATCTAAGACAAAAATATAGCAACATAGCATCTCATATGACATTTATTTTGTTGACTCGATGAAAATATTATAATGTAAAATAAAATATGAAGACAACAATTAGAGATAAAAGTCTCTTCGACACAACGGCACGTTAAGTATCCTCTAGACCACCAAGGCAACTGTCCGCCGTGACGCATACAACCCGAAATCTACAAAGTACAGCTCTTTGAAAATGGTAATTTGGAGCTTTGAATCAAATGGATCAAATTCTTCTAAAGGAAAGATGATAAGCATTGGAATGCTGTCCCGCAATAATTTTTGTATCATAGCTGTTTATCGATACAGCTTTACTTCCAAAGGAAATGGTTCATTGAGATTTCTGGAGATTTGATGTGAGTAGAACTAAGAGCAATGTCTTCGGAAACAAGATTTCGCAAGATATTTCTGTATCATAAAGTAAATGTTAGTAGTATGTGTTCAAAAAATATTTTGAAGACCTTTTGAAACCAATAACATTTTTTATGACGTTGGTGAAAACCAATGTCATCAAACATGTATTCAAAATGTAATCCAAAAATAAATGATGAACATACTAATACTATTTTGTCGAAGTTTTAAAATAGCCCATTTCAACGTGTCAGTGCCCAAAGCTGAACATCGTCCTTCTTCGAAATGAAGCAAATTTTTGGCAATTAAAACAAGTACATGGAATTGCACGTGCGTTTAATTAAAAATGTAGAGTAAGGGATTAAAGCAATATCTGACAACATTACCTTTTGTAGTTTTGTGAGTTGTTGGACAATTTTGATTAATTTGAACTAAAAACGGTCATATTAATGTCCACACAGATGACTCTCATCTCCATACCTGTTTTTTACAACTACATACATGCTAACTGCTAATGCATTTCAAAGGAGGTACTGCTTGCAGGATACTTTTACCTCCATATTAATAGACTTTGAATATTTTTGCCATTTCCTGCTTATTTTTATTAAGTCACCATTATTGACATTGTCTTGTTAAGTTGAACGTTTTCTGAAGCTTTTTATGGTCACGCAGGTCATTTGGTTATGGCATAGATCTTGTTAGTCCTTTGTGAGTTGGAGTTCTAGCCAAACGATACAGGCCAGTAACATTGTATCAAAATTCATCTCCTTCCTGAAATTTCTGCATAACAATCATTTGAAACGCATTACATTTTAATCTCATATAAGCGGGACTATTTCAAGGACATTTCAAGGAATTTGTCATTCAAATATGCACATGGGTTGCCAAGTACACCCAACTGCAACGTTTTACATTATCTGTAAGATAACAATGCTAACTTGAAGTGTGCATTGTAATCATTTACATGTTAAGTTTGCTTCAGAATAGCGACGGCGTTGTTGAATTTCTATGTTAACCTCGATATTCTGTTTATTTCTGGATATGCATAGAGGGTAAATTGTCTGTGACAAGTCCAATATTTCTGCGTTATTTACAGGCTGCAGCATTTGCGTCAGGAAAGACGAAGAATCCGAATGTTAGAGCTGGAAGTTTGATTCCCTGAGATGCTGATTGCTGTACTGGAACTAACTGTGGTAATGTGTGATCGTCTATCATCTCCAACGTTTTACCATTCAGGGCAACTTGTCTAGAAATAAAATAGTTTTCTTTCAGCAGTGTACATGAAACCTCTTCTGTATTTAGTATGGAAACTAGAAATTGTAATTACTTTTAGTTCAAATCTATGAAAAAATTATCATTTCATTTTGATTGAGTCTTTGATTTCATTCATACATAGAGAAATTTGAAACAGAATCACAAAACTTAAAAAATCTTACTATTTTTGTAAACTGAGATACATATTTGAACTCGCTTCAATCTAGTACTAACAGAAGCACAATTTGCTTCTGTTCATTCTCTTTAATTGAAGTAAAAAGCAAATGTAAACTCTAGTAACTTGGAAGTAAGTCCTTCTGGTCCAACAGGTGTCAGCAGATACACATGAACAGTTTGACTGGACAATCGAGCCGGAAAAGTCAATGTTTCAAATCCAGATTTCTTCACACTCAAAGCAAAGACTGTCACACTTCCTTTCTGATATTTTTGGCTGAAATCCATAAATGTAGATCTACTTCAACAAACTTTTATAAACTTATTTCCCTGAAGTGGCATGAGATGATATTAACTGTGAATTTCAAACGAGCATAAGGGTTATCACTGAGACATGTACATAAGTTAAACAATACTTAACACAGTAGTTTTGTGTGTGTCTTTAAATCTACTGATCCATTTTATATCCTCTGAAAATAATATTCTCTGAAAACCTGGTGTGAGTACAGTGCGCATAGACTCGAACTTCTTCAGATGGTGTATCACTCCAAGGCCACTTCCAAAGCCATCTCCAGAATCTCTTCCAGTGAAGTGTTGTCTTATCATCGTGTAAGAATTTAGTTGACACATTCAGTACCGTCTGACCAACCAGAGATTTATGTAGATATGACAACCAGTAATCCTGCAGCAAAGACAATGATGATTTTAACTGCAGCCAAGCGAATCATATGGTAGCCTACTGAATGGTTCGCAGCAGATAACAAATCGGTTGTTTCTCTGTCCACCTGCCACAATTGTTTTTGTTAGAAAATGGCAGGACCTGGCTGCTAAATATAAATTCAGGAACAACACTTTCTTCACAATTAAAGTCAAATCTCAGTTTTAAAGTTATTCTCTTTGAGTCTGTAATTTTAATTCATCCAAACTAGGTGCGCTAAATGATAAAGTATTGATAGCCGATTCCTCTCATTTAAAACAGGAAACCAATAATCTAATCTCAAATAGAAAGTTTTAATACACTCCTAAATCTTTATCAGCTTTCCGTTAAGTAATCATATGTAGATGAAAGTACATCTTTAGTGTGTGATAGACTGTATTCGAACTCACGGGATTTGGTATATTGTTTACATCAGTCAGTCCATAATTTCCACCGTAGAATGTTTGACGCATAACCACGCCCATTCCTACTTCTGCCGATATCCCCAACTTATCCAGCCACCTAATCAAGTAACGCTATTTCTTTTCTGTGTAAAATCCAGTGTAAGACCTGGATATACTTTTGAAAACAGTACAAATTTAAACATGTTCAGAGATTTTAATTTGGTAAGTGGTGCATGTAAAAATGCCACAAAAACATTGGTGTCCCATTACTGGAAATAGTAAGCTCGTGTAACCAAGGTAACGTGTAAACAAACGAGCGTCATCTTATCTTAAAGTTCTCCCATGGACATATATGGTCATGTAAAAAAGAGTGTGTCTGGAATAAAGCATTTATATTGGATGGAACCTATTTGTTTACACTACAGAGGCACTATCTATGAGAAGATGCAATCGATAGGAACAGCTAGTAATGATTTTGTCCCGATGAATTTTGAACACTATTATGTAATAAAACTCACAAGAACCCAGACACATATCTGTCTGATATATTTGGTGTTCCACCATGATACGCATCCGCTCCTTCTCCGAGCCACAAAGGCAAATCAGGAGTTTTACTCCTTTTGATAATATCTTTCACCGCATTCATTTTCTCTTTGTACATTTCAAAGTTTGCCGCTCTTGTGTATTCTGCGGTGTGGGCTGTTTTGCCATTGAAATAATAGCTACAAACAGAGTGAAACATTGTTTGAACCCTTTAAAATAATAACATTTGAATAGAAACATCGAAATAAAGCGCAATTATTCCGCGATGCCAGGAAATAGATTATCTAATTATGAAGGACGGATTTTAAAAGGTGGACTCACTGATGAAATGTAGCAGCGGTTAGGTATTGTCCGGCTTCTTTGAGAAAGCTATGACAATACAAACTAGGATCAGTATCTGCCAGCAAGACACTAAGTACGAACATTTGCCTTTTTATAAACTGAACGAAAATAATGCAAAGATTGGAACTAAAAATTGTGAATGAAACATTTAATATGTGTACATACTCGGAGAATAAATCCACGGCTGCCTTTGAAATAATGTTGGCGGAATCTGGACCGACAAATGTGAACTTTGTGAAGTTGTATTGAGACAAAAGATTGTGTAGAATGACGAAATCTTGGCCGATTCGAGTTCCATTCAGACTAACCACTGGATGTGCGTGAAACAAATCAGGCTCTGGAATCAACATAAACAGATAAATCAGTATAGATGTTTGTGTTTATATATTACGTTTATATTGGGTATCCCACAAGCTTTAAAATAGTCTTACCGTTACCAAGTTCGAAGTTGAAGACATCGTGATATTTCATCTTGTTCACGTATCCCAGAAGACTTGCCGTGTTTGTTGGATCCCATTGTATTCCATAGCGAAGTTGTAAATTTAAATCAAAAAGAAGCTTGAAGTTTGTGTTTCTCATCAATTTGACAAGATTGTCCACATCTGTCGCTAAAATAATCAGTCCGAGAAAATTTTGATGTTCATTCAGCTTTTTCGACTAGTATAGTTCGGACAGACCGTACAGACAACTTTAATCGAGAACGACACAAAGGACAATTCATAAAAGAATGTGTCGTAAACTATAAATGGTTTAAATTTGTTATTTTATCGGGAAAGTCCCATTAATGTCAAATTTGAAACTGCTATATCTATTTTATTCGTGCAATTTTTGTTAAATATTCAAATAAAAATGTTCAGAAACTATTTTTTTATTTCTTATTCAATTTGAAAATTTTCAGTACTAATGAATTTTCCACCGTCTAAAAAGGAATAATTAAAATCTGATCTGATTCCTAATAAATAAAATCGTTGTCCATGAATATAATGAGAAAGATGATGCTCGATATATTAAAGATAAAGACACAAATATTACATCATGTCTTCACAGGCGTCAGTCTGTGTGTCCACCCGGGGGTACCCCAGTACCATGTTGTTGGCTTATTAACCGGGTCCTATGTCGGTAATAAGGCTTTCTCTCTCCGTGTTCGGCGGTAAAGTCACACGTGTCACGCAAATATAATACTGAATGCTGTAAGTGCGGTTTGGCACTCCGGTAGCGGGACTCCTCTGCGTGATGGTTAAGTTGCTGGTCAGCTGCGTGT
>JBCAUG010460439.1:0-15626 GCA_038406175.1 Haplosyllis leylae
TACAACTTGTTCCCCTGCAATAAACCAGCATTCACGCCTACCTAACCGTGTCTCTTGTCTTTATGACCCCACGACAGTACTGACACCGAAATTGGTCATACAATTAATTCGGACCGAAATTCAGGCTAAATGGGTTCCAGACCCATTCTGCCCGTCAAAGTGTCCATCACCATTAGCACAATGTTAAACTTTAACGGGCCGAATTTGGGCCTAATTTCGGTGTCGGTACGTGTGAACAAGCCTTCAACTTTCCCAATTTTAATGCAGTTGTTAATGGTCAACATGGCTACTGGATGGTTACACATGTTGAGAGAATTGGAAACATGCAAATCATTTCAATCTTAATAAATGGTAAACTTTGTATTGGAAATACGTAATAACACTTGATCCCCGAAACTTAGGGAAAGTTTGAACAGGAAAATATAAGTCACCAATTAGGAAAGCGCCATGGGGACTTTTTCAACGCACCTATTTCAGTGCGTACCAAGAAATAACTGTAGTACGTGTTTACCCTCATGTTTGCTAATAAGCCTTATGAAGGATTATCATAAGGGAGGATAATGTCCTTATTTACGTAATATTTCACGTGTACCTCGACATTTCAAGTGCTGGATGTCGGATGTATTTCAAGCTTTTTTCATATTGTTTATTTTTATGCGATTAAGTTATGAGATAGCACCGAAACAGTCCTCTTGTAATAGCGATACAAACTAATATTTTTACGTGCAGTAAACACTCTGCATGGCGGTTGTTTACAGGTGCACAGTCCACCTTAACAGCAGGTGTTTACGGTTGTATTCGCTTTGTACACAATTAGTAGCCACGTGCTTTATTTACTGTCGCATTCTTCTGATTTATTGACAAAATCCAGGTTCCAAATATTTACCTCCATAATTTCTTATCACCGTTGCTATTATATGGCGCATTATTTTTGGAAGGTATAGTATTTTTTCTGAGACACGAAATGGCTCGTTGTTCTCCACCAAATTGGGAGTTTTTGCAACATAATCAACATAACCCAGCGCAATAACATTTTCCTTGTGATAGCCCCATTTTTGTTTCGTTAAAATTTGTAGAACTTAATATGTTTGGCCTTTTGTCTGTACCTTGGCTGCATGCATAGAGTACATCTTGTACTTGCACAAAAAAAAAAACTTTCTTACCAACTGGTTTTACCAATTTTAGGGCTTGTTCACACTTAACGTTTGTCTTTGTGTCAACGTCAGTGTTTGGGTTAAAGGTTAACATTACATCAATGGTGATGCAAAGGTAAATGCAGAGAACAGGTGGATACCCATTCTCTGCTTTTGTGTTTGCTTCACCACAGCTCAAACGTGGACGTGCAACGTGCTCCAGATACGTGCAACATCATCCACTTTCTGTGTATGGCACGTCAGCAGGGGAAGAGTATCCATGTCACAAGATTACTTGAGAGACACTAGATTCACGTAACCTACTTGTGTGAACAAAAAACAAAACACGTTTCATGCCAGGGTTCACATTGTTGCAACTTAAAGGTCCCTGTTGACGGAAATGCAAACGTTACGTGTGAACAAGCCGTTAATATTATGATTTGTTGGACAACTCGCCCGTTTTTAAGGCAAGACAATTTTATATGTGTGTTCTGTGCTCACAAAGTTGAAATATGAATGTTCATTTTTCTTTTGGCCTTCAAAAACTGCTGTAAATTCATTTGGCATAAAATAAATCGAGACACAGGTTGTCATTTAGCTGGACAAAGGGTGCGAAAATTCGCCTGAAATAAATTCGGTCAGAGAACAAAGACTTTGTCTTCCCTCCCTGCGCATTGTTCCCACGACTTTTTTTTCATAATTTTTTTTCCATGAAGAGCGCAAAAAAGTAGATGTGTGGTTTAAGTTGAAGAGTCATTGAATGTGTCGCACGGTGCAGTGTGAGAAGCAATGCCTGGACACACGGTGAATCACGCCTTGTTATCAGTAAAAATTGTTCGGAGGGGACACACCATGCACTACATCCTAAACAGGTAGTCGAACCAAAACGATCATCTGATCACTGAGGTCGTTTTCTGTGCTATGATCAAGACTTCTATTTTTACATTATGACACCAATAATCGTATTCGTTCCGTAAATAGCTGATGAAATATTGCATCAGAAGCCGACAACATTTAAACTTTCAAATGTTCCAGGTTACTCACCCCTGACAGTTTACGGTCGTATGACTTGATACATATTGTCGTTTCTCTTCTCGATTTTAGCACAGGTGGTTTGAATAGTTTCGTTTATCTAATGAAAAGGGCCTTTGGACGAGATTTCATGGGGCTTTGTTCGCACTGTTTTCTTTATGGGATTGTAAACAACATAGAACTGGTGTACATGACGGGAATGACAAACTAGTTTATCAAATAATAATGGGAGCACCGTTGTCCTTCCTTATTGTGACCAGCATTTCTTTCATAAATGTGACTAACGCTGTGGCCACACTGAACTGACCGAGAACGTTTCAGAGTCCGAGAACCTTTCAGAGAAATTTGGCTTGTATAGTAATGTGCAGAAGTGGCCACACTGGTCAGATTCAGATTTTCTTTCAGATATCAATGGGTATCCAAGCCATTTTCTTTCAGATATCTGATCAGAGAAAATGCCAAAAACCCATGTTTATGATATTTCAGTTACTTTGTTGTGTCTTTTGTTATCTAAATATGTCTTATATGTGTATCTTATTACTACTACTACTACTACATTTGTTTAAAAATCTAGATCTAGACTGAGAAGAAAAATTAGATCCAGATCTATATTTGGAAAAAATCATTCTGTTGACTCAGAAAAAATTTAGATCTAGATCTAAACTGAAAAATATTTAGATATAGATGTAAGTGTAGACTCAGAAAAAAATTTAGATCTAGATTGATCTCTATGACTGCAAAAGGTACCCTCCACCTAAACTGACATTTTTGGTTTTTTCGAGTTTTTGATATTCGTTCGTCTCACACAGAAAAATTCCAAAAAATTTTGGGCAAAAACCTCTCTGAAATCCAATAAACATGGGCTTTTTGCATATTATTTGATCAGATATCTGAAAGAAAATCGGTTGGATACTCATTGATATCTGAAAGAAAATCTGAATCTGATCAGTGTGACCACTTCTGCACATTATCGGATCGGAAAGAAAATCGGTCTCGGAAAAATTCAGTTCAGTGTGGCCACAGCGTGAAACTGGTGTGCCATAAGCCCACGGTTTTCTTGTCGTTTTGTTTGCACTTTACATAGAACTTGGCCAATGTACCCCAGTTTGGTGTACGGTAAGTCATATTAAGTAGGGGGGGGGGGTTTACAAAAAATGTCATACCTCATTGAGTTTGTTATGCCGTAAGTCTAGCACCTTGAGTTGTTTGAGGTTGGTTAATGTGTCTGGGAGACTCTGTAAGGAGTTCTCGCTCAGTGCCAGGGTCTGCAAACCCGTCAGGTGCCCCAGCTCATGTGGTAACGACACTAACTTGTTCCCGTACAAGTAAAACTCCACGAGTTGAGTAAGCTGCAAGAGTAAACGAACCGAAGATTTAGAAAATTCCATTTTGACAACACTGAACAGTAGCAGATCAGGGTGGAGAGGGGACAAGAGTGAGTCAAAGGGTCCCCTTTCGAAGTTTCTGGATCCGCTAGTGCCGCTGGAAGTTCAATTTTACCCGTGGAACTAATGCTATATTAATGGTTGCCTTAATGGTTCATTGAAACAGACAGAGACCGATAGCAAAACCCAGGAGGTATATTTCTCTGCAAGGATTTGAAATTCATTTTAAAATTTCAACGACTTCCACTTCTCGGAATTGTTGTCGATCTCTAAGTCTGTGAATGAGTCCCAAATTCCCCTAGGATCTTGGAAGTTTCATGGGTACTCGAGATATCTTCTTCCAAACAAATAATTGTACTGATAATTAAGAAAACGACAATACTTACTTCCTTTACTGATGCAGGTATTACACTGATCTGAAATTAAAGATAAGATTGCTGGTTACGATTTAGAGAAGTAAATATGGCAGGACTTTTTAAAATCACTACAGATCGGTATTCCTTATATAGCACAATGGAAGACATTTGCCTTTTAATTTAAGCACAATTCTGCACGATACTATTTCCATTCATTGTCTCTTTCTTTCATTACACATTTTTCTTTCGGGGGAGGGGGTGCTTTGAGAAAAATTATGGGACATTGGTGCTTTCTACGTAGCCAAGAATAACGCTGTTTTGGATTTCTGGTGATACTTGTCTTGGGTTTCAAAAACAAGAATGCCTACCAGCATTGTATCGCACCTGCACTAAGTTATAGTAATATCAAATATTAAGTTTGATGTCAAGTAATGCTGAATTGCAAATATGTCTGTTTGCTTGTTCTTAGCATTTATACTTGTTTTTAGCATTCAAATATCTATTTCTTAGCATATGTGGTGTCATTTAGCACTGTGGTGTCATTAGGAGTCTGTGGTATCATTAAGTAAGATGAAGAGCCATCTAGTGTCAATATTTGAAATTAAAATCTGTCTACAAGCAAGCAAACAAACAGACACCACAGTGAGAAGATAAGTCGCTCTGCTTTATTGAAGCAGGAGGGACTAAAAATTATCACACGCATTGACTATTCTGATTCAGCTGAAATGAAGTGCTACACAACCTCTTTTAAGAGTACACCTTATTTGATGCATGAGAGAAGTGAGGTAAGTATATTGCTCCGTTAATTCGAGCATAACGGAAATTTCCAAAAAATAATACTTATCTAGCTCTAGCTAAGAAAATAATCTAGTTTCCTCTTTTGGTCCACGGTGGGTTTTCCATTAGAAATGATGTCAGCTGTTCGGTTGTAATATAATACTACTTACCTGAGATTTACTAAGATCTAACCGTTTTGCATTTTCTTCTTTACACTTGTTTAGTTCTTTAGAAATATCCTGCAACGTAAGATGCTAGAATTAGCAAAGCAGATCATTTGAAATTTCGGTGATATATTCCTGTTTTCTACGCTTTAAATTGTGCCTGGATACTTCTAATTTAATAAATTAGCACATAAAAACTGCAACTTGAACGAAATACTTCTTTTTTCAAACTCTTGAGGATCTAAATTTCTCAGATTATTGAATGCGTCTCGCCGAGATAAAACACAAATTTTACAAATAAACCATCCTTTGTTCAGATACTGTTTGTCTACGATTTGTTTTATTTCAATTTTCCAAGAAATGTACAGTTGACCTGTGTAACTAATTTTGTGGTCAGTAATCAGTGGCAGATCCAGGATTTCCAAGACGGGGGCGCCAACCTCCCAGGTGGGGGCGCCAACCTATTGTTTGGCCAAGTTTTACCCCAAAACTTCACGAAAATGGAAGAATTGAGACCCAGAGGGGAGGCGTCCCTGGCGCCCCCCCCCCCTCCCGATTCGCCAATGATAATAAACGTTAACTACTCACTACGTCTGGTTTTTTGCGCCCACTTTTACTGGATGTGGGTTTAGGTTTGTTGTGCCCGGGTTGATGAACATAGACATGTCGCTGGCGCGTCGGCTCTCCGCTCATAGACGCCGTACTGTCCTTTTTCTGAAATTACAAACGAAAATAAGGATGTGGGAAATATGCAACGTGTGAACCGACTCATCACGGTGACTTCATGGGGGAATCATGGATGAAGCAAAATGGAGATGAAGAGTAAGATGTGAGATGAAGAGATGAAGGGAATCCGAAAATGTATCAAGCCAAATCTCCAGGGGTGGGGGTGGGGACTTCACAAAACCGAAGTTACTAAGAACGCCCTGAAATACATTTTGGTTTTGGAATTTTTGAAATCCAACAAAAATTTTGAAAATTTGAAATTTTTGGACAGACTGATGGTTGGAAGCACAGACACCATAGTGACTGACCCGTCAAGTCGCTCCACTCTTAAGACGGCGACTAAAAACCAACAAAATAAGTCTGTCACCCCGTCTTTTAGACATTTCAAGCAATGTAGGTCATGATGACCCACTTCTCCATTGTCTAACACCAGAGTTTCAGCGATGACTGAAAAGGAATTTCGAGCAAGATATATAGCCTAAATATCATCTACGTAACGCAGTTCAAGAAAGGTAGATCCATCCATCCGTTCCTGTGTTCAAGGAAGTCTTTACTTGTCACAAACTAAAACCAAAGTCTTGAATTCCACTTACACTCAAAGCACACAGTAGACCTCCCCATGGTTGAAACATCACTAAGCTATCCATGAATTTAGGGGCCACAGAATGCCGTCAAATTCAGTTCGAATTCCTGCGACATTGTTTCCGTAATGCGGAGGATACATGTATTAACTAACATTTTATTGATAATCATTGATAAGAGGTAATGATGTCAATGGTTTGGGCTCAAAGTGCGACTTTTTCTGTCTCTTTCTTCATCGCACTTTTCCCGGGACCTCGATCGTTTGCGCACAGCAACTTTTTCCAAGTAACAAACGACTTTATTTCTAGGGTCTACAACGCCCTTTCGACCCACTTTTCAAACCATTTATTTTAAATTACGTATTTCTTAATTGCACACAAGTAGTACAATACGGTGAAATAGGAATAATGTTCCTGATTAAGTCAAGGCCATGGTCAAGGGCACAGGTGAGTCGGTGGCTCAAGTGTCCAAAAACCGCACTCTTTCCAAACACAAAGAATTCTATGATTAACTGAATCCTTGTGGCTCTTTTTTTTCAATCCAATTTCAATAAATACGTATTTGAAAAAAAAAACAACAAAAAAACTGAAATGTTCAAAATCTATTTTGTGAATTTTTGTTACATGATACTTTGCTAAGAACTAGATTCTGCCTGATTCTTCACTTCTTGCTAGAACATTTTTAATTGACCGAAAGTGAATTCCGTCAATGGCGAGCCAGTAGCGGCTGTTGCCCCTTTACCGAAAGCAAAACAGATCTCAGTATTTTTACATTCCTGTAAAAGTTCATTCTTTGTACAACTTCCTTTTCTAATTTCCGCAATTAAATAAATATTTCATTGTTGCCGCCCAAAATGAAAGCAAATGACAAAAAAACAGAAGTTTCAACAAGGGGAAATTAAAGAAATAAAAGTAATTTAACAAATTTGGATAAGCTTCTCCGAATCTTAAATGAAAAAATAGCATGTTAATTTATAGTTGATGAAACAAAAATGTTAGCTTTACAAAACTAACCAATCACAGTCAGTAGCACACAGCCACAAAATTGTCACAACCATTCCTTGACTTGGGTGACAAATGCTTTCGAGATTTCTTGGCCAATGTAAAATGCAAATCTTGTTAAGTTCTTGCAGAAAAGTGTTACTTCTTAAATTTCAAAAGACTGCAAGAAAGACATTTAACATGGTGTAACTTTCGCAAGTTCTATTTAAGTATCGCAACAGAGCCCTTTTTTTTTTGTTATCTTAAAATATGTTAAAATTTAATCGAAAAAAAGAAAAAGAAATTCGGTTTAACTCTTGAATTGAAAAAAGTGTTGTGTCATAATTAGTAATCGGCAGGCTGGAAGTCTCGTGATAAGCGAGGGAATTAAATTTACCTGATTCACAGTGACTGAGGCCCAGGGTCCAGGCTGGTCATAATGACTCAAACTTTCCGAAATCCAATAACAGTTCAAACTGATTTTTGAAGGGGGTCATTTTTGACTTGCACTAAAACACATCTAAATTAGGTATTATTATTTTTAGTTTAATTAACAGAAAAAAAAATTAACTAAACTTCAGGAGGGACAAAAACTCTCAAGTCACGCAAAGTCAACGCTCGATATTAGCCAAATGACCATAATACACTTTCTGCCCTCAATCCCCTTTTCTTCTCGAGTAAAGAAACGAAAAAAGTCTTTTTATTTTGAAACCATGTGATCTTTAAATAACCGGGTTTACCCTCAATTCATGAAGGTGATAAAGATGAACATTTTGACTCTTTTATCAAAATTAATAGCCAAATGATAGATTAACAGATAAATGATATTTAAAAGCCATAATTCTGACTAAACAGTACGATGGCTGACATATTGCAAAAATATAAATTACTGCCCTCTTAATTCATCACAATAGGCGAACATTTCAACTGAAGGTCACAACACTGGGGCAACACAATCCCTTTACATATGGTAATTTGTCAATGACTAAACTCGTCAGTACACACTTGTGAGAACGGGTTGTTCTTAAGTGAGAATTAATAGTTCCTGTATTGCCCCGCGTGTAACGGTGACTGTCACCTCTCTTAGGCCACAGTTCAAGTCCCGTGAAAGGTCACGGGGTCAGACCACAATGCGACTATTACAATGCAAAAGGTTGTCCAGCCTCCCTGTTAATTTACTGCATGAATCAGAGACCTCCGGTTTCTTGTATGGCAATTTAGGAACAAATTTAAATAAATTTGAAAAATCTGAAGAGGCAATTGATGAAATACTTGAAATGCTCTTTTCGGTCGAAATCTTGCCATGGACACTATATTGTTCAAGGAGTCCATTTACTCTGCAGGGCACACAACCTCCGCCCCCCCCCCCCCACAACGACTCACCCACCCTTCCCTACGCCTGCTTGGTGTACTTTGTACTTGCTAACGGCACGGTCGATAATAAATAGTTACGATAATCATCAACACCAGCATCAGCTTGACGTTACAATACATATTGCGAAATGAACTAGATACAGGACAGTTTGAGTTCAGATTTCAGGTTCCCAATTAACTATCCACTAAGTTGTTGCACGAATAACTGAAACACGTATATTTATATTTTCAGCTGTAACGACATTACCTTCACATGCATTGGTTGATTTGTCGACAAGTGATCCATTCCTGTCGTAATATCTGCTACTTCTTGTCCTGGACTGCCCCCACTGGGACTGGCTATCAAACCGTCACCTTCTGGTGAACCAGGACCACTTGACATGCCTGGTACTGATCCTGCAGCACCTAACCCAGCACCATGACCGGCTATGGGCGGCGCAACGGTCCGTTCGCCCGTGTAGTCCGCCAGTCTTTCGGTTGCTATGGAGCCTGGGACGCCTCCCGCGACAGATCCGCTACTGCGATGTTGAGTTTCACTGCTTTTGTTGCTTCCTTTGCGAATAATTCCTGACATATCACCTTACAACTGTCTTTTCATAATGCATTATGTCTGTTCTTGCGCTGAAATGACAAAAATTCTTGTTAATTCTGTCCGTTTACACCTGTGTTAAAAATAAAGGTAAGTAGCCCGGTAGAGTGATCTTTTACGTCTTAAAAGTACCACCCTCGAGTCTTTATAGTCCAGGACATTAGTATGAAGTTGGGTTCTATAAATATCGTTATGATTCAGAAAAAAAAATCCTCAAATCTGTTGTTCTTATCTTGCGCAATTTTCGAAACTATCTCGGGCAGCTGGCTGCTGCACTGACTGATAATTGCTTGATAGCTTATTAAAGTAAGAAAATCAGCAAATTTAATTGAGTGCCATGCCGCGGTAGCGTTTTGACAGCAAATGACAGTACATCGAACCGGTTTACATCAAGCCATGTTTGTGAAAATCTTGACATTAAGAGCATACTAAAAACGTTATCTCTGCTGGTCCAGCTATTTCTTCTCGTTTTGCAATAGCTTCTCAACAATTTGAGTAATATCTGTAACTACTGTGATGTGTTATCAGACATGCATTTGATTATTCACTACTAAAGGATTGGGGATTTTTCTCGACAGTTAACCAACCTGTGTTATCAGAAGGCATCATTCTAAAGTAATCCACCTTAATTGAGAGTGAAATACTCATGGCCGAAACAAAAACTGGACATTTTTGCTTCAATAAATGAATCACACGTTCTTCTGTGTATTGAGATCGAGGCTCTGACCCATTTTGTGCTCAATGGCCTTACAGCCCAAGAAAGAAAAACACAGAAATCAGGAGGGGTAAACAAAGCATGCATTCTGCAAAGCTTTACATGCATCTAATGTGAAAAACACATAGGAACAATCTGCAAAGCCTATTCTAATTTTGCACCATACTTACAATGAAAAAAGTAGAGCTGTGTAGGAGTATGCGTCCTTTAAATAGTAAACTTCGCACAAAATTACAGAGATTTTCACTTCTTGGTGCGCACGCGTGCAAGGTGCCCGGAATCTAGCCCGACTTACTGGCTTAAACCGCAATGGGTAGAATTACCGAAGACACTTGAAAAATTGTTTAATGTTAAGTATATCAGACAATAGTCATGACGTCAACATTTTACGGCATTGTATTTAGACTTTACAGATTAATGTGACTGGATAACTAAGGCGACTTCAGTGGCAGATCTAAGGGGGCGCACCTTTGGACCAAAATTTCTCTATTTTCATGCAGTTTTTGGAAAAAAATTAGTCAAATAGTTGGTTGGCACCCCTCCTTAGGATTGGCGTACCCTCCTCTGGGAAATCTTGGATCCGCCACTGGAGATTGAGGATAAACAACCAATACCAATTTTGTGCATGCCATTGTTCTAAAATGCTCACATAAAATGACATTTTACAAACTTTTTGCAGTATTTAAGGAAGTATGCCACTATAAGTTGCTGTAAAACGGTTATTATAGCACTGCAGTGTCATTTTCATCACACAATATGGTATATATTTGATTGACAAATTGCTTTGAAGGTCTAGAGTAAAATTTTAGTGACATCTACTTTTTTCAACACAATCTTCATCCATATTTAAGTACAACTAAATAGGGAAAGTTACAGAAAATGGCATTAATATTTGATGGCAAAATAGGTGATTTATATAAGTTCTATAATATTTTATATGTATCTAAACCAATCACATTTTTGGAAAAATATCCAAAATGACCCCATTTGAAAATGCACCCACAGTTTCTTTACAAGGTAAACAGTAAAATATAAAAGTCTTATGAAATTCCTATTACATGAATTTAATTGTGGAATACCTCCTTAATTTGATTTAATCTATCCCACAATTGATGAATGTAAATTACAATATTTCCAAAATTTTCTGCATGATTATGTAAGTTTCCTTTGTACATGCTGAAGACCCTACATGAGTGCAATGTGAATACACATTGAATTGCAGTGAAATGGATTATTATTTTACTATTTATCTTCAGAGAATAATGATGTTCAAATAAGTTTGCAAATAAACCCATTGACAAAGATCAAAGATCTAATAAGTTCAGAACTTGTCACTGCATTCAATTGTCGGTATTTAGAGATGAGCCTGAGTGCATGCTGCCTAGAACAGTCAAAATTTGTGGGCATTGAACTCTACATAGACACATACAACATTTCCATATTCAGGTTGATGTAAATATTATTTATTTTAACACAAATGTAATAACAGCAGTGTATTTGAGTTATGCACACTAAAACAAACCTCTGCCAAAATAAAATCAGCCAACTACCAGAAATAGTAGCTGTTATACTAATTTTAAGTTGACCTGAGTTCTAAACTTGAATAGGTAAGTTGAGGTCTAATTTACTTATTCAATGGTTAGAAGAAGGGAAATGATGAAAACTGTATAGCAGTGATATAATACTTTTTTGCAGATATGTAATTCACTAAGCCTTCCAACATATGGTATACTAATAAAAAGGCTAACCAATTAAGGAGAGGAAGAAAGAATAGATTGATGATGGTGTCAAAGATAAGATATGAATTGCATCAAGAAATATACAAACTCTATGAGTCAGCTCATTAAACCAGGTTTTTACTCTCTAAAGATCTGCATATAATTGAAGAAAGAGCAGACAATTTTCTGGTCTAATAACCACAAATATCATCAGAACATTGGCACTATGTCATAGATGTCGTATATTACACTGCAAAAGTTGTGCTCTGTAAATTCTAGAATCTGAGGAAATGTGCTACAATCTAATTAATATTCACATCTGAGGTATTCAGAATGTTGAACTTGCTGTCTAGAATCTGATGGAATGATGAGTTCTTTTATTTGAATAAAGTGACTCTTTTATTTGAAAAACATGTCCTGCATCATACATGGATTCTTCACAGGAAAATATACATGCATACATTGGGGTTGCAGTTTTGATTTATGTTTACATGTGATTCACAAACTGCATGATGAAGTCCTGGACTAATCCACTGTGATTTTGGTGAGTCTGTTTGTTTTAGTATTTTGGTGGTCCATCTTTTTTGAGCCCACATGGGCATTTGTTGTTGACAACATGCAGTGTATATTGACATTTTAACAATCAAGCAATTAAAGAAATTAACAAAACAGTTCACTTGATGGTGCACAGTGTTAGAAAAATGTTTTATATGTGCAGTTCTACAAAAATGTGTCAAATCTTGTTTCCCATCACAAGATTTTCATCACATATTCATAATGTTTCAAAAAGCTTGAACATGTTGAAAATATTGAAAACAGCTTGAATATCTGTAGTATGAAGAACTTTTCAATACTTATTTCATTACCAAAATTTGAACATTTTCTATCTTCATAACTCCACCTCAGAATGAAATCTTTGAATTATGCATTGAAATTTAAATGCTCACAAGACATTTGAAACCTACACACCTGTAAATTGCATTATTAATTGTAAGTAATATCAGATGAATTTTTCTTGCTTTTTGTATGAATTGGCCTTTCAGAGCTAACACTTGAATGTAAAACATTCTGTCTCAAGGCTGTTATCGTTGTTTCATGTTTTATGGAATTTCCAATTCAGCAGCTGAGAAACATTCACATTCAATGTCCTTAATTGGAAACTCCATACAAACAAGCAACAACAACAGCTTTGAGACAGAATGCTTCACATTTAAGTGTTGGCCCTGAAAGGCCAATACATACAAAGAACTGAACATTATGAAATCTCTCTTCAATACTGTCTCCTCTCCTTGTCTATGCAGTGAAATATTCTGTCTAAAAGCTGTTCTTTTTGCTTGTTGTCCCTGCTCATGTACAAGCTTTGAGAGAGTATTTCACTTTGGGATGGTGCGCTGGTCTTGAAAGGACAATTCATACATATGAGCAGATACAATGAGCAAAAATAACAGCTTTTAGACAATATTTCACTGCATACAGACCAGGAGAGGGTATTGAATCCATGAAAATGTGTAATGTATTGTTTCCTGTCAGCAGTATCAAAGAACTCTTTTTCATAACACTTTCAATAATGAGGGTTATGAAGACAGTGTGTGATGGTATGAATTAATGTCTTTTGTGAAATGTAATGACCAGAAAGAAACTTAATGAAGATGGAAAAGGTTTCAGTTGGGTTCAGGTATTAATATGTGTAAAAATTGTGGGGAAAAATCATTTGAGGAAGAAATTAGATTTTTTATCTTGGATGAAAGTGTTGAAATGGTTGTTACGGACATGTTGAAATTACTGCTATATTCACAGATTTAGGCCTACATGTACTGATAGTTTAAGGTATAAGCTGCAGATGTCAGCAGCTTTACTCAGTGAGAGCTGTATGCAGCTCCCTGTAGCAAGGAAAGCTGGAAGTTGCAAGCAGCTCCACCAGTTGATGTGTGTATTGGTATAATGAAAGTTGCATATGTAACAACATGAAGTGAGTGACCCATTTGCAGTAAGGGCCTGGAAGTTTTTTTTCAAATACGCATTCTTCACATTGAATTCCACTCATTTCTTACACTTGAATACCAAAAGTTAAACAAAATAAATAATTGTATTTTAAATAATTTGGGATTATAACACACTTTGCAAAATTTCATTTTTGTGAACTTCATGAAAAATAATATAGCACAATTGGAATTTTCCCAGTTGACTCAAGGCCTCTGATATTCACAGATTTCGACCACAGCACATGGTGGAGACCCACCTCCTGTTAGAAGATCTGTGAATATTAGATCCATCCTTAGGTATACTGGGAAAATTCCACTGTAAGTCAGGTCATTCTTTTATAAAATATAATTGTACAATATTATTTTTGGGACAAATGTCTTCTTTATTTTTTAATGCTTCAAAATCTGTTTTCTCATAGACAACCATTGTAAATGGTTGAATGTGTTTTCTGATTGCCTCAAAGCACATGTGTTTTTCAAAACTTATCGGTTTCAACATCCATATGAGTCCATACTAAACGAAAGCTTTTCAAGTAGATCTATTTGCAACTTCGAAATTAATATCTGTGATAGATATTGTATTTAAAGAAGTTTAAAACAAAATTTCCCTAGTATTATCAAGGCGTTAAAACTGGAATAAATGTATTTTGTATACATTTTTAAAATCCATGTTTTACGACACTAACAGGAAGTCGACCTTTTCAGGCAAGTAGGTAAGTCTCATCGGAGATTTTTTTCACACATGCATCAAAAATCGTCTATAATCTACATGTTAGCAATATAACTGTGTTGTCATTGTACAGTTATGAATTATTTAAAAGGAAAGCTTTAATTTTGTGGTAATATGTGTGGCACAAGCATTATGGATCCACAGTAATAACCATCGAAACAGCCCGGTTTGAGCACTCCTTCGTTTGTTTTTGGAGTGAATAATGTTGCAGGATCACTGAACATGGAATTAAACACATATCGCGACGATCTATATTCATTTCCCTGAATGCAGTTTTAATACCCACTGGCAACATTTTCAGAACCAGCTACAATGGCAATCAGACCTCTAGTAAAACGACGGGTGCCTAAGAAGCGCAACAAGAAGTTTATCCGACATCAGTCTGACCGTTACAAGAAACTGAAGGTAGAAGTCTTTTATGAAATTAATATCTGAAACAAGTGTCAGTAGCAGCAGATAGATCACTGAACAAGGAACCATGCATAGCAACGATTTGCGTCGCTGCTGGTCGTAAATTACTGTGACGTAAGAACGTTGCACTGCTTCGTGCCGTTGACAGTCTGTTGTTCCCCAGGTAGAGTACCGGTACCGTCTTAATATTTAGATTCCAGAGACATCGCAGGGAATTAACCGAAAACTGCCAACACAGAGGGAATCTACCTCCAACACGGGGAAATATTCGTACTTTTAAAATTTAAGGGATGTACAGTGGGTCCCACTTGTAACTAACGGAAACTTTTTTGATATCAGTGTCAGTGACAGGAATTACTAAAGCCATTGAATATCTGGAGTTGCGAATCTGATTTTTATTGGACAGGGCAACCCAGTTCTTCACTGTTGTTTCACTGATTAAAACTGAGAACCAAATTGTGCGAGAGGGTAGTACATTTGGGGTCGGAAATGGTTTTCTGATAATGATTTAATTGGTAAAGCGAAGCGTATTGTTTTTCGTTTCAGAAAAACTGGAGGAAACCAAAAGGTATCGACAACAGGGTGCGCCGTAGGTTCAAGGGTCAGTATTTGATGCCCAACATCGGTTATGGTACAGCAAAGAAGTCCAGACACGTATGCCCAGACGGATTCAAAAAGTTCCTCGTTCACAACGTCAGGGTAGGCATCACTTTTGTGTAGCATGTAATATTTTTCGTGTGACCTTTCGAGTCAGTCACTCTCGGTTCCCACTGGCACTGGAAAATGAGAGAAGTGTCTTCCAGTCAGGGACTTTTAACAAAATTCAGAGAATTTTGGGCGAGTCAGGGAAAATGAAAATGAAACTAAAACTGAATTTTAAACAAGAAAGTCCTCCTGCAGGAAATCGCACGAGGCATACCGCCCACAGCGTAGCCTGTCCTGAGGGGGGGGGTACCCCAGTCCGTTCTTGGG